>CAUYRT010010517.1:0-15341 GCA_963574885.1 Lepilemur ruficaudatus
TTTTCTGTATATTTTTAGTTGGCCAATTAATTTTTCTGTTTTTAGTAGAGATGGGGTCTCGCTCTTGCTCAGGCTGGTTTTGAACTCCTGACCTTGAGCGATCCACCCACCTTGGCCTCCCAGAGTGCTAGGATTACAGGCATGAGCCACCGTGCCTGGCCAGAAAATATTTTCTTAAAATGTTAGAACACTTAAAATGGAGTGTTGGTTGTACGTAGGTACGGTTGGAGCA
Source organism: Lepilemur ruficaudatus (assembly GCA_963574885.1). NCBI lineage: Eukaryota > Metazoa > Chordata > Mammalia > Primates > Lepilemuridae > Lepilemur > Lepilemur ruficaudatus. Next base: position 233 of record CAUYRT010010517.1, read on the forward strand.
CTATGTATGTACTCTCTGGACTACTTTGACAGAGTAGGTTTTTGAATGTAACAAGATAAGTCAACTTGAGTGGTAATATATTTTGGGAAATCAGCTCACTACAAATTGTAACTGTAAACATTGTACTGTAAATGCTTTGTAGTGTTCCCCCAATTAAAAAAAAAAAAAAAAGAATGTCATATATCTTATACTGTGTAACACATTGAAATATAGGTAAATTGTTTCATAGTTGAACCTATCCAGTATACAAAGCTATTGTATTTTTGTATGTATACATCATAATTTAATGGTATACTGGTTACTTGGCATTTATATCCATGGAGCAAGTGATCTCAATGTACTTTACTCCAGTTTGGAAATCCTTTCTTCTTAATTAGTATTCTGTTAGTACAAAAAATAAAATGATGGAGCACTATGAAGGTACTCTCTGGACTACTTTGACAGAGTAGGTTTTTGAATGTAACAAGTCAACTTGAGTGGTAATGTATTTTGAGAAATCAGCTCACTACAAATTGTGACTGTAAACATTGTACTGTAAATGCTTTGTATTTTTCCCCCAATAAAATTTTCGGAAGAGAAAAAAATATATATAAATAAAATAAAATGAAAAATTCAAGTGTGTTAATGAAAAATCTTGGGTGCTTAAACTATCTATAATTTAAAACAGTAGTAATTTAAGATGTACCAGACATTGTAATAAGACTTTACATGTATTATCTCCTTTAATCCTCTCAAAAATCCTGTGAAGCTTTATAAATGAGAAAACTGAAGTTTAAAAGGTCAGGGAACTTTTTCAAGGTCATTAGTTTATAAGTTATTGAGGTTGGATTCAAATCCAAGCAGCCTGGCTCTGAAGCCTATGCTCTGAATTGTTAAACTGTGCTATCTTCCAAGGAGGCTGTAGCACACTTGCTAGTGTGTAAGATGCAAAGATAAGACATCATATTTTTAGAATGCTCTTGGGGAAATGTGTATTTTTTTACTAGTACACAATTAGATGGTGCTTCTTTTTGCAATGTTGTTTTTCATCAAATGTGTTGTGATTCTTTATCATATTGGTAGGTCAGGTCTAAAATGAATATAGTATTGGTAGCTACAGTGTGTTTCCTTACACAGATGAGAATTCCTGTTCATCTCTCTGTTTGTCATCAGAGTATATGTTTCTCTTAGAGTGTGCAGGTAGCTTGACCTATGGGCTTCCAAAGTCTCCTAGTGAATCTAAGTGCTTCCTCTTATTTTGAGACTGAGAATCTCCTGTCGAGCCCCCATATTAAGCTTTGGTAATCCTGGGGGCAGGCATAAGTAGTCATTGTTTCAAGAACCACATCTGTTGAGGCTGTATTTCAGTCCTATGATTGATTAACTTCTCAGCCAACAGATGATGGTGTGCTTCTTTCCTAGCCCCTGCTGGTTCTTGTCTGGGATTATTTTGGAGTTCTGACGAAAAAATTGACTTTTGCAGGGGATGTCTTCTCTTACCAAAATACAAATATGAGTTTCTCAGTCTGGTTGGTTTTTGCATATGTTTTTGTCTGCTTTAAATCTTTGAGAAATTCTTCATTGTTCTAGTGTGTCAGTGGTACCTCTTCTGGCTTTGTGGCACTACTAAGGATTTATTTTTTATTATTTTTGACCTGGGATTTGGGAAGGAAAGCATATTTCTTCATTCAACCACCTTGAACCAGAAATCCCTATTCCTCTTGTTTCTGAACTCTTGGTGGTACAAGTCCATGATGTCAGTCTGCAATTCTGAAATCCTAAAAGCTCTTAAAACCCGAAGTTGTTTTTTTTTTCCTGAAATTCATTTGGTAGCAAATCTGATTGATCTAAACTTAACTGGTAGCAAAACTTGACCTGAACTAATGAGAGGCTATTTTGTAGTCTTAACCTTTTGTACTTGGTATGACTATTCATAAGTTAATTCAGTTATGGGATGCCTGTTTGGAGGGGGAAATTCATAATATTTGATATATTGTCATATTACATTTCTAAAATATGAAAAATTCTTAACTCCCAAATTCATCTAGCCCACGTAAAGGATTGTAGGCATTTGTGCCATATTGGATTTAGGAGGACTTCACAGAGTAAATGACTTTTTGAGAGGGACTAGAAAGTTTCTGGGTATAATAGGATTTGATTTTTGTTTTATGTCTGAGTTTATGGACACTGCAGATAAAATTGGAAGATAGGGACTGAAGAGGAATGTAAATGAAAATGAAAAGACATTTCTATTACAGAAACAATATGTAACTCATAATGATAACTCTTCACTTCATCCTCAATGTGCATGTACCAAAAAATACTGTATTTTATCTCAAAATTCAGGGGCGGAAAGCCAAAATAGATAATCATCAAGAACTATTTACTCACTCAGCCCCAGAGAACATTCCTAATACTTTTGAAGATGCAGTAAATATACTTAAACCTTCAGCTATAATTGGTAAGTAAAGTTATTTTGATAAATAATTCTATTCCTTAACTGTATGTTGCCAGTCATAACTACCATGTAGGATTACTAAAAATGAATTGACAGTTTTACTTAGCTTTCAGCATAAATGATGTTTTCTGTGATAGCTTTTTGGTTACTGTACATGAAAGTTCAGTTACAGATGTTGCTTGTACTTTTAAGTGCTAGACACTAGCTAGGCAATTGATCATGCTTTGCTTTTAGAGTTGGTATGACTGTTGGGCTCAAAACATTAAAAAAAAAAAAAAAGAACAAGGTCGTTTGCAGACTATACCACGAAAATCCTATGCAGAGTCCAAGATTCTCATTGCCAGCAAAGCTGAAAACTCTGAGTGTGTTTTGACTCAGGCATTGCATAGCTGACATCACACTATGCCAACATGGCATTAAGTTCTCAACTGAAAATGTAAAAGTCTTTAAAAGAGGTGCTATCTTATTTTCTACATAGCTGTAAGATCTGAATCTATTAATTTTTCTTGTTATTTTATTTAATGCAGGATTCTATTGAGTAAATAGTAAAACACACTCACAAATAGTAAGTTCCTATGACCAGGAAAAGGATGTCTGTATTAGCTGTTTCATTGGTTAGAACTCAATCAGAATTTTTAAGGGCCAGAAGAAATCTTAATAGATCCTCTAGTCCATTTCTCTCAAAACTCACTTGGAGAGTCAATGAAAAAAATTTTGTAATATAAGTAATCTTACTGGATGGACTGTTTAAGTACTACTTAGCTGAGGCATCATGTAGTCGTCCCCGAATTCCAACCACGGCTTAAGTGTTCTTCCTTCCTGCTGTGCTTCTACAACACTAGGTGCTATGATAGAAGCATGGTTACAGGTTTTCTGATTTTCTTTTTACTTTGTTATCTTTCTCTCAACCATAACCTGCCTGCATTGTACTCACTTTTATATGCTAATGACCTAAACAGTGTCTGGAACATTGTAGGGGCTTAATGAAAGGTCATTAAACTGAACTGTCTCAAGAAAGTAGATTGCTTTCATCAAGATGATCCTTTTTTTTGAGACAGAGTCTCACTTTGCTGCCCAGGCTAGAGTGAGTGCTGTGGCGTCAGCCTAGCTCACAGCAACCTCAAACTCCTGGGCTCGAGTGATGCTACTGCCTCAGCCTCCTGAGTAGCTGGGACTACAGGCATGCGCCACCATGCCTGGCTAATTTTTTCTATATATATGTTTAGTTGGCCAATTAATTTCTTTCTATTTTAAGTAGAGACGGGGTCTCGCTCTTGCTTAGGCTGGTTTCAAACTCCTGACCTTGAGCGATCTGCCCACCTGGGCCTCCCAGAGTGCTAGGATTACAGGCATGAGCCATCGTGCCTGGCCAAGATGATCCTTTTATCCCTTCCGGATTCTTATTGTTTTATAAGGAGTACCACAGAGTTTAATAATTTAACATTTGGGACACAAACTTTATCTTTTTTAGAAGTTTTTAATTATGATGAAATACATATAACAAAATTTTCCATCTTAATAATTTTTAAGCATATAGTTCAGAAACATTAAGTACATGAACATTGTTGTGCAACCAATCTCTAGAACTCTCTTCATCTTATTAAACTGAACTTCTATACCCATTAAACAACAATTGCATATTCCCCAAGCCCCTAGGAACTCTATTCTACTTTCTGTTTCCATGAATTTGACTATTCAAGGTACCTCATATAGGTGGAATCACATGGTATTTATCTCTTTGAGACTGGCTTCTTTTATGTAGCATAGTGTCCTCAAGATTATTCATGTTGTAGCAAGTTTTGTCTCAATTTGAGAGAGTGATGGAGATAGTTTCTTGGTTTTTTTGATTTTCCATAATTTACTGTGTGTTTAGTAGATAATAAGTATTTAAGTGAAAACTGTCAGCATTTTATTTTTTTTCTTTTCAGATTTGAGACTGAGTTCTCATAGATTTTGCATTGCTGAAATAGTGCTGTCTTTGTAACGAGATACTACCTGTGCTTTTGTTATGGTAAACCTATTGTAGAAATGCTATCGATAAGAATTGCTTTTTTACCTGTCATGAAATTGCCTTTTTCTCCCTTTATTTATTATAGGAGTTGCAGGAGCTGGCCGCCTTTTCACTCCTGGTGTAATCAAAGCCATGGCCCATATCAATGAAAGGCCAGTAATATTTGCATTAAGTAATCCTACAGCAAAGGCTGAGTGCACGGCTGAAGAAGCATATACACTTACAGAGGTATTAATGATAATCATATGAATTGTTATGTGTATTGTTTTCCCTTCATTAGCTTATTAGTTATACATTCTTGCACAGTTTTTTTAGTGGTTTCCCTAGAGATTTCATCATGTGTCCATGGGTCTTCAAAATCTGTTATAAATTATTGTATCAGTTCTGGAAAGTAGTTACCTTCTAACTACATTTTAATGTCCTCACTCTGTTTGCAATATTGTTGTGCATTTCGACTTTCTATATATTTTAAGCCCAAAAAACATTATTGTTATTTTACATAAAAATTATTCATTTAGATTTATGTACATTTTCATTTATTCTATCACTATTCCTTCCTGCATGCCTAATGATATACCTAGGATCATTTTCCTTCTACCAGAAGAACACCTTTTCTTAACTGTAGATCTAATGAATTCTCTTGATAATTTCTTTATTTTGCCTTCATGTTGAAGGATATTTTTACTCTGTATAGAAGTAAAAGTTGGTAAATACTTGAGCACTTTAAAGATATTATTTTATTGTTTTCTGACTTCTGTTTTCCTTTTGCTGATACATCATTGTGTCTTAGGTTTTTAGCAGTTATGTTGCAGTGGACCTAGGTGTAATTTTCTTTGTATTTATTCCACCTGGGGATTATAGCGCTCCTGAGTCTGTGGATGTCTGGTTTTGTTTTAATGTTCTGGAAAAATATGAGCCAGTATCTCTTCTTTGGCCACATTCTCTCTCTCCTCTTACGGGGATTCCAATTACATCATCAGATTTTTTTTTCACCATCTCTAATGTATCTCTTACATTATATTCTATATATGCTATCATTTTTGCTCTCTTTCAGTTTGGTAAATTTTTCTGGACTTGTTCTCCACATGGCAGTTACTCTTTTCAGCTGTGCTAACCTGCTGTATTTTAGTTATTATATATTTTTCATTTGTAAAATTTGTTTGATTCCAATTATAATAACCTATTAATTTAGTGACAGATTTAAAATCATGTATTAAAGAAATAGGCAATTTATAAATACTGCTTTCTTGTGCTCACATTTCATGAGACAATTCTTTTTACTCTCTTCAAAGGCATCTTCACTGTCAATGTTTGTCTTTACTAGAACCATTTTTTTTGAGTCATCTGACAGCTGTGTGGAACAAATTTTTATTTACATCCAAACTATTTGAGATTCAGTGCTTTTGGATTCGTTGACAAAATGCCACTGGGTTATATGCCAATTATAAATACCTGCTTATAGGTATTTATCCTCCCATTAGGATAGTTGAGTTTTTTTCTACCTTCTGTAGAAAGTACACAATCACTTTCTGTATTATTCTTGTAAGTAATCTTTAAGTGTGGCTCTAGGAAGTGATTTTTGAAAGCTTACAGTGATATCTAGCAGTTTTAATTGTTAGGTTAGGCGCTTGAGAATGATTAATAAATCTATGATAAATTTTTTGTTTCTACTCCTTTAAAAAAAGTTACTATGGAAAATTTCAAATGTACATAAAAGAGCAAATAGTATAATCAACTCCAGTGTACCAGTACCTAGCTTCAAAAATAAATTAACTTATTGCTAATCTTGCTTCTTCTGCATCTCACATACCACAGGTCGTTTTGAAGGCGATCTCAGATATCATATGATTTTATTATAAATATTATGGTACATTTCTCAAAAGTTAAGGATTCTTTTAAAAATAAAATCACAGTACTATTATACCTCATAATTTAAACAAGAATTTCTAAATATTTAATCCTTTTGTATAAGCTTGCAGTTCTCTGCTGAAATATTCTATCTAGTCATTTCATTTCCTGAATATATGAATTATAATTAAGGTTTCTGTTAGTAAGTGGTCTTTTTCTCCCTCTTGGTTATCAGTTATTTTTGTAAGCCTAGTTTGTGCTTTGTTTTTGTTTTGTTTTGTTTATTGAGTGATAGATAGTGTAGACGAAGAATTGTAACAATAATTTGAGGCTCTGAATGAAATTGTGTTTCTCCAAAGGGGCTGTACTATTTCCTCTGATGGCTGTCAAGCTGGAATAGGTCACCATGATCCAATCAGGACACAGTCCATGTGAGGCCTGGTCTATTTCCAGTTGGCCCTTTCTCCTGATGTATACCCTTTTGGATGTGAATCAAAAGTCCTGAAGTATTTCCCAACACCCCTCATCCCGTGGTCCTTGAACTTCAGTTGTTCTCTCTGTCATCAGGAGACTCTCAGTAGCTTTGCTGTTCAGAGTCTCAGCCACAGCTTTTGATTTTGAAATCAGCTGTCACATTGTGGGGAAAAGTTTCAAACACTGGGCTCACATATCTTGCTTTCTTTCCTCTGCTTTTGGTTCTTGGAAACCTCCCTTTCCCAACACTTACTGTCCTGGTAGTGTTCTGCTTACAAAAATTTTCTTAATGTATTTTGTCTGGTTTTTCTTCTTGTAACCAGAGGATAAATTGGTATGAAACAACCTGAAAGACCGTTGCCAAAGCAGAACTCTCTCAGAACTCCTTGAACTTAATATTCATGCTCTTGATAAATTTAGCATTCCTTTTTTTCTCACTGTTAAAAATTTTATATTGACACATATATTCTCTCAAAATTCCTTTTGCTTCTACATTGCCACTCTGTTAGTCAAAATAAATTCTCATGACTATTGGTGTCTAATATATATAACAATTATTGAAATCTATAATTATTGGAATCTTAAAATTGATCACAAAATCAGCATATAGATATTTTTAAAAGTCTCTTTAATATACTCATTTTTTTTTTGAGGTAGGGTCTCACTGTGTTGCCCAGGCTAGAGTGCAGTGGCATCATCGTAGCTCACTGAAACCACAGACTCCTGGGCTCAGGTGATCCTCCTGCCTCAGTCTCAAGTAGCTGAAACAACAGGTGGGCGCCACCATGCCCGGCTAATTTTTATTTTTTGTAGAGATGGGATCTTGCTTTTGCTCAGGCTGGTCTCAAACTCCTGGGCTCAAGTAATCCAATTGCCTTGGCCTCCCAAAGTGCTAGGATTGCAGGCGTGAGTCACCATGCATGGTCTAATATACTGTCTTTCTTTTTACCAAAGTATTTTATTACTTTTCACTTGATTGCCTGTCCTCTTGACCAGGCTTTATTATTAATATTTAAAACTAATGGTTATTGCCCCCCAAATTAAATCTTAGTCTTATATGATGAATGTTTGGTAAATATACTTACTGTATCATAGGCTTTGGCATTTCCAAAATACAAAAAATTTAAATGTTTTGAGCAATTGTATATCACTAGAAGACTGCTCAAACATTTAAAAATTTTGTTTTTTGAATAAAATATTATGCTAAATGTACATTACTGGAATGAATAAAAACTCCCCAAGGAGACTAGTTTGATATACTGTATTTCATTAGTTTTAAGATCCAAATTTTTCACAGTTTTATAACTTTCAAATTGCGCTAACTCTTACAAAAAATGATAACAAAGCATTGTGTCATAGTTTAGCTTTCTATTAATATAAATTCTTTGTCAGTGTTACATAAAATAGTGGCATAAATTTTTGTGTAGTTCCAGTCACCTCTTATATTTTGAGTCCCATTTTGTTGTCAGTGGGGAGAGATGTCTTAATGTTACTCTAACACCCTCTGCTGCTCAGTGAGAAAAATACTTTTTAAAAAAAATGTCTTCATACTTTAATGGCCATTTGCTCTGACAGGCCAGCTTGGACTTCAGAATAAGAATATACGGTTATCATTAAGATCTGACCATAGATTGATTATGGGCAGCGGGGAAAGGTGGCCTGGAGAAGATGAACTGCTGTAGAATCTTGACATTGTAGAGGAGATTCCAAGATCTTTCTGAATCTTCAAATTTACTGCTATCATGAGGATTAGCATTTTTCCCATAAGTGCTATATTGTATAATCTACTTTATGAGGCTATTAAAGTTAATGGTACCACAAAAATAATCTATTATGCACATCATTATTGTATTAACATGTATGACATTAACTATGAACTAACTTTAATCTTCAAAAAACCGAATTATTTTTTGTCACAAGTAGAGCTATGTTTAGAACAAGGTAGAGAGTTATAATAGCTATCTCTAGAATAAGTAGAAAATTTATAGCTGTATGGAGTTTCAGGTCCAGAATAGTTAGCTGGGCCACAATTAGCATAGTTAACTTACTTCTACACTTAAACCTTGTATCATTTTTAAATTGGAAGCATGTCTTGTAAAAACAATGCATATTATACATTGTGGACTTTGAGATTGCCCAGAGTCAAATTCTTGAGTGTTAAATTCACCAATGCCAAGGGTTTACAATACTATAAAGAATAATCACTCTTGATGTAATATACATTTTTAGATCTGAGGATAAGAAGACAGAGCAGTATCTAAACAATTAGAATAACTCTGTTGAATGTTCAGGTATCATAGCAGTTCAGCCAACCTACTGTGGGGAGATATTTGTTTTCTGTAATCTCTTTTAACCTAACCCAAGTGGTTATTTAAACATGACTTATTTTAGTTATTCCTTGCATATTCCAAGATAAGTTATCCTGTTTGATCACTATTGTTTTCATCTTGTTCATTGTCTTTTATGGCAGGACACTAGGGGAAAATTTAAAGGGGAGGAAATTACATGTAAAAGATTTTGTTTCATAAATTAACTTCTGGTACTTTTCAATTGCACGAGCAACTAATTCTCTTAGAAATCCTGAATGTGCCAGTAACACTTATTATATGCCATTGTAGAGTACTACCATCGGATGGATACAACAAATTTGGAGACTTATTTTTCTTTAACAGGGCAACATGGCATTTTTTTCTGGAATGATAATAGGGTTATACCACAGGTCTGTTTCATAAACTGCTTACTAGGGGATGTTATGGCATAATTGAAAGACTGTGGGCTTTAGAGTTATGAAAAATCTGGATTCAGGTTTAACTGCTACAATTTTGATGTGTGACTTTTTACTTGAAAGTATACTGAAGTCTTGGTTTTCTGATTATTTTTTAGATCAGTGATCTAAAAAAGAGTGGATGATAGCCTTATGAGGTTTTCATGAGGACTGAATTCACTGATTTATTAATAACACATGTAAAGCACCTAGTACAGAGCCAAAAACAGCAGATGTACAATGCGTGGTAGCAGTTTAAATTTGATGTTCCTCCTTCATTCATGGGTGTTTACATCAGTCTTTATTATTTGGCATGGTATTTATTGGCCATGTACATTTAAAATTTTTTAAAGGAAATGGAAGTGTCAGGTTTTTAAAAATTAATGGATATTTTTCAACTTTATTTATTGAATATACACTATGTATAAAAATGAACCTCATTTTTATAAAAGGATTTTAAATGAAAGGGTTGTATCAGCAGTCCCCATCCTTTTTAGTACCAGGAATTAGTTTCATGGAAGACAGTTTTTCCACGGGAGTTGAGGTGGGGCATGGGTATGGTTTGGGATGATTCAAGCACATTGTATTTATCGTGCACTTTATTTCTATTATTATTACATTGTTACTTGCCACTCACTGATAGAGTTTTGATATGAGTCTGTAAGCAATTATTATGGTCTCTGTGCAGTCAAACCTCTCTGCTAATGATAATCACATGACCACTCAGATCCACCTCAGATCATCAGGCATTAGATTCTCATAAGGAGTGCGCTACCTAGATCCCTCGCATGCACAGTTTACAGTAGGGTCCCCGCTTCTTTGAGAATCTAATGCTACAGCTGATCTGATAGGAGGCGGAGCTTAGGAGGTGATGCAAGTGATGGGGAGCAGCTATAAATACAGATGAAGCTTTGCTCGCTCCCCACCACTTACCTACTGCCGTATGGCCTGGTTCCTAATGGGCGATGAACTAGACTGGTACTGGCCCGGGGATTGAGGACCTCAGGGTTATATAATATAGTAAATTATACCTTGTTTCCAAGTAATGTATTAGTGTACTTTCCTACAGGGTTTGGTTTTGTATGAATTTACCTCACTTTTCTAATCTATATAAAGTAAAAAAAATTGAAGTTATTTCATTTTATTAACAGGGACGGTGTTTGTTTGCCAGTGGCAGTCCATTTGAGCCAGTAAAACTCAGCGATGGGCGAGTCTTTATACCAGGTCAAGGAAACAATGCATATATATTTCCAGGTAATATTTATGTTGTAATAGTTAATTAACTAAAAATACTTATTGGAATTCTTTGGAATTTAAAATTGAAAAACTGAGCAACAGCACTTACAGAATTTTGGTATGAATGTACAGAGAAAGTCAAGAAATTTAGCAAATCCAAGTTGCTTTATTTTTTCTGAAAATTTATTCATATTGTTAATTAACCTTGTTTTCCTTATAGAAATGATATAGTACACAGTTCATGCAGAGGAACAGAATGGTATGAAATTATTTAACCCTGTGTATTTCCCCTTGGTACCTCCTTATCACAGTCTCAGATATAACCACTGTCAGTGGTGGTCTTTGAGTTTTTCTGGTAGTTACCGTCATAGCTGATACACTTATCTCCCTCTATTAATTCTTCCAACTCAACTGTATGTATGAATGTTCCCCTATGCAATATAATAGTGCAGAGTATCTTCTGATACCTTGCTTCCTGTCTCTACTGCTCAGTCTTACTTTTAGTTTTTCTAAGTAGTTACCTTTTATCTTTATATAACATACTTAAAGAACTTTTTGTTAGGAACTTAAAAGTTTTTGTTAGCTTGTCACAGTGAAAAATGAAAAAGAAACTGATGTTTAGCTTTCTTATTTCTTGCTCCATCTCAATTTTGGTCATTAATATTTCTACCTTTTAGAGGGGTTTTTGATATTCACGTTGTGTTCTTTCGTCTTCTGTGCTTTGTCTACAGAGTGATTCTGAATATTCAAAACCATGGTTATATAAATGTTATTCATGATCTAAACAAGAGTGTGATTTGATAAATATACTAGAATATGCAGTTTTATATCACTAAATTTTTGTCACTCAAAACCTTCCCAGTAATCAAATATAATGAATGAATCCTCCTTTAATTTCTTGCCACTGTTCTTCATTTCTTCTTACTCTGCAGCAAACTGTTGGTTACATCCCGTGTTATTCTCTCTCCTACCCATGTGTGCTGTTCCATTCTTTCTCTGACTCATGTTTCTAGAAAACATCTTTGAGAAAGTTTTTTTTTTTCTAAAATGTGGATGAAAACTTCCTGAGTTTTTACGTATCTGAAAATGTCTTTATTTTGTCCTCTCACTTGATAGTTTGGCTAGGTAGAGATTTGTAGATTTAAAGTCATTTTCCTCAGAACTTTGAAAACATTGTTCCATATACTCCTAGTGGCCAGTGTTGCTCATGAGAAATCTGAGTCAGTGAGATTCTCATTCCTTTATACATTAACTAGCTTTTTCTCTCTCAAAATCTTTTTTTTTTTTTAAGGTACTGAAATGTCAATTTTATTGCTTGTGTACACATTTATTTGCTACTAGGAAGTAAATATATAGCACATCAAAATTTCCTTTCATTGCAAACTCTTTGAAAGCCAGAAAATCTAATCAATTAAGCTCTAGCCAAAACTACCCAATGTTTCCTTCGCATTCTTCTCCCACAAGTCACTTTGCTGCAAATTCTTGGTGACGTTGAGTTTCTATCACACTGACTTTAGGGTTACTAAAACACATGGGAATACTTCAGAACTATTGGGGATTCTTTGGGTGAAAAAGGTAGAGCTAAAGTATACTGAAATTATTCAAATACATTCAAACTACACAGATCCCTTATAAATTACTAGTATCAAAGTAACAGGGGAAAGATACAAGAAAAAGATCAAAACTCATCATAGATTATCAACAAAGAGTAGCTTTTTCAACTTCCTTCATAAAATTACCAGCAAAAAAAGAAAAGGATAAGAATAAGGTTTATGGCAAAATTTGCTCAGTGTCATAATTCCCCATTCTAGCATTTTCGGAAGGATCCCATCCATGATGCACGCAGAAGCTGCACCTACATTTGAATGGTTCACTTCTTGATTCACTCTGAAAAAATGAAAGAGGTTATTGGGATATTGCACCCCAAAGAAATGCAACAAACCCTGAAATCTAATGCTGTTTAAGAAACAGGGAACATAAACACAAAGTGTGTGTGTGGGGGGTGCAGGTCAAAAGCAAAACATTTTAAGAGGAAAAAGGGAAGATTGAAATATGAGTAACAAGGAATCGCAGTTTGTGGGTCACTTTGTAGTGGTAACAGGTGCAGACTGTCGATAAAAACATCAAGAGTGAACCCTAATATGAAGCATGGACTTTGGTGAGAATGGTATGGCAATATAGGCTTGTCACTTGTAACAGATGCGTGCAACTCTGGTATCCAGAGTTGACAGTGAGGGAGGCTGTGTACCGTGGGGCAGCGGGCATAATACAGAAACTCTATATTTTCTGTTCAATTTTGCTATGAACACAAAACTGCTCTAAAAGAATTTTTTAAAGGTACAAATATGAACTGGTTTCTCTAGAGTCCCTGGGGATTCAGAAAGTACAAGCCAATTCCCCTTTCCTCATCAAAAAAGAAAAACCAGATGCCCACCCACATGCATTAAAAAAAAAAAAAGTTTACCTGAGTTTCTTTAAGTCCAGTGTCTGCTAACTGTCTCTCAGGCTTCATGGGAAGAAAAAAGATTGGAAACTCTTATCAAGCAAAAGATGACTCAAGCATAACAAAATTGATACATGTACTCAAAAACATTTGTACCCCTGTAATATTATGAAATTTTAAGAAAATATTTTAAAAAGAAAACGACAAAGATTACTGTTATTACACATCTACCATGAGGAAGAGCAGCTGGGGAGTTTTAAAAATGAGTTACGTTTGCAATGAGTGGCTGGTGCTCACCAGTAATTTTTTGAGACAGTCTCGCTGTCACCCAGGTTGGAGTTCAGCAATGCTGCAGCGTCAAACGCCTGCGCTCAAGGGACTCTTCTGCCTCAGCCTCCCAAAAGTGCTGGGTCTAAAGGTACATGCTACCACACCCAGCTAATTTTCATTTTTTTGTAGAGGTGGGGGTCTCACTTTGTTGCCAAGGCTGGTCTCCAACTCCTGGCCTTAAGCAATCTTCCACCTCTGCCCTCCCCCCAGAGTGCAAGGATTACAGGCATAAACCACCGGCGCCTGGCCTACTACGTGAGTGTCGCCCCTGCCCACATGACATAAGCTCACCGTAGCAAATCTGCTGAGTATAAGATACCGCAGTCTTATCAGCCTGTCTTTCCGCTCAGATAACAGCGTCCTCACTCCTCTTCTTCTGTAAGGCATGCTCACACCATCTCTCATATCCTGGGAGATTCTTTCTCTTCTAGCCCGTCGTTGGGGTTGGGGTGAATCTTCTGGTAGGGGGGAAGGGAAATTGGTGCTGGCATTGATAGTCAGTTTACTAAGGTTCCTTATTAAGGTATCAGAGACGTTATGAGACTCTGAAAGAGAAAATTAAGAACCATTGGAGTTAACTGCAACATCCAGAAGTAATTTGCTCCACACTCAAACTAGGTCTGCTCTTAAGCAGGTGAATACACTGCATGAGAGATTCTTCAGGGTGGAAGACCATGAAAGTATTGCATGGTCCCCGGTATTTTCTCAACAAGAGGAAAATCCGGGGGGAAGGAGGGGAAGGCAACACATATGATCTAAACATTTATACCCCCATAATATGCTGAAATTTAAAAAAAAGGAAAATCATGACAGAACAAAATCACTTTTACAGGGGCACATGGTAACACAGCTGACCCTCGAACATAGGTGTGAACTGTGCAGGGCCACTTCTATGTGGATTTTTTCGAACGAGTCACAGGATGTGAAACACTGAGGTTCAATTTTGTTTGTGAAGTGCCAACCATAGAACTTAGTATGTGTGATTTGGGGGGCTCCTAGAACCAATCCCCACAGTAAACTTAGGGATGACTGTAACCCCCCCTCCCCCCGGTTGCTGGACTGGTTCTTAACGTTCACTTGCGGCAAATGCACCGTCTCACGAGCACCCTACTCCGCACCCTGCGGAACCCTGTGAGGCAGGCAAATACCCTACACCCTAATGAGGGTTCCCTCCCGGAACCCTCATTAAGCAAAAGTGGTAAGTTGACGTGGTTACCATCTCCAGTTAGGCCTGACTTAGCTATCCAGCTCCTTCACGGTATTAGATTTTTCCACTCACACCCAATTAATTTGGGAAATCAACCACTCATTCTTGTCTCTTCCCATCCAAACTATTATGCATATCCCATAACACCCGTATCTCCTACAATAAGAAAGTTACCAGCCGGGCGCGGTGGTTCACGCCTGTAATCCTAGCACTCTGGGAGGCCGAGGAGGGTGGATCGCTCAAGGTCAGGAGTTAGAAACCAGCCTGAGCAAGAGCGAGACCCCGTCTCTACTTAAAAAATAGAAAGAAATTGGCCAACTAAAAATATATAGAAAAAAAAATTAGCTGGGCATGGTGGC
>CAUYRT010010518.1:0-12953 GCA_963574885.1 Lepilemur ruficaudatus
TATCAGAGATAAGCCACCAGACATAGATTTGTTGTGCAAATTGAGGACCTGCAGGTTTGTCTTGCATACCCTTAGGCCTGTCAATGGGTCACAAAGGAGTCCAAGAAGGGAGGGGGGCATGATGAGGCATGTCTGACCTCCCTCCTCCTGGCAGACAATTTAGTTTTAGTTCCTTTGGCCACGAGGGGGTCCATTCAGTCAGCCAGTGGGGGGGTGAGCCTTAAAATTTTATTTTGGTTCACACTGTCATAGGAGCACAAGGGAGGGCGAGAGAAATTCAGGTAGGGGCTGTGGGAGTCCAGGGCCCTTCCTAAGGAAGGAGGCATTTGTGCCTACTCCTGTGAAAAAGGACTCTCCAAGCGGTCTGGTGAGGAAGGGGCAAGGTGTTGGCGAACATGCGTCTGTCCCGGTCAGCTGTGACAAGCTGGTGGTAGCTCAAAAGCCAAGCAAGGTGCCAGTGAGGGTGAGGGCTGTGCCTTAGGCAGCCCCTCTGGCAGCACTGCAGGACGGCTTCCAGAAGGCAGAGTCTGGGGCGGGAACCCATGAGGACGACAAGGAATCAGGGCAGAAACCAGGGCTGGGCAGGGGGCACTGAAAGGAAGGCCAGTTGGAAGGACACTGTCAAGGGAAGGGCAGAGAGCAGGGGAAGGAGAAGTGGAGGGGAGGGAGGCCCTGAGGATCCCTCCTCAGGCTAGCAGGAGACAGGATGTCACTGTATCCTCTTCTGTAATGTGTGGGCTTTCAGACTCTGTGCATTAATTTCCTATTCAAGAACCTCTTTTATTTATTTATTTATTTATTTGTTGAGACAGAGTCTTGCTCTGCTGCCTGGGCTAGAGTGCTGTGGCATCAGCCTATCTCACAGCAACCTCCAACTCCTGGCTCAAGCGATCCTCCTGCCTCAGCCTCCCAAGTAGCTGGGACTACAGACATGTGGCACCATGCCAAGCTAATTTTTTCTATATATTTTTAGTTGTCCAGCTAATTTCTTTCTTTCTCTCTCTTTTTTTTTTTTTATTTTGAGACAGAGTCTGGCTCTGTTGCCCGGGCTAGACTGCCGTGGCATCAGCCTAGCTCACAGCAACCTCAAACTCCTGGGCTCAAGCAATCCTACTGCCTCAGCCTCCCAAGTAGCTGGGATGACAGGCATGCATCACCATGCCCAGCTAATTTTTTCTATATATATTTTTTGGTTGTCCAGATTATTTCTTTCTATTTTTAGTAGAGACAGGGTCTCACTCTTGCTCAGGCTGGTCTCCAACTCCTGATCTTGAGAGATCCTCCCACCCTGGCCTCCCAGAGTGCCAGGATTATAGGCGTGAGCCCCCGCTCCCAGCCTCAAAAGCCTCGTTTAAAAAATAGACCAATGAGATCTTAACGAGGCTGCAGTAGTTGCAGCGCTTCTCCAAGCTTCGCAATGCCACCCAAGGACGACAGGAAGAAGAAAGATGCCGGAAAGTCGGCCAAAAAAGACAAAGACCCAGTGAACAAATCTGGGGGCAAGGCCAAAAAGAAGAAGTGGTCCAAAGGCAAAGTTCGGGACAAGCTCAACAACTTAGTCTTGTTTGACAAAGCTATGTATGACAAACTCTGTAAGGAAGTTCCCAACTATAAGCTTATAACCCCAGCTGTGGTGTCTGAGACTGAAGAATCGAGGTTCCCTGGCCAGGGCAGCCCTTCAGGAGCTCCTTAGTAAAGGACTTATCAAACTGGTTTCAAAGCACAGAGCTCAAGTTATTTATACCAGAAATACCAAGGGTGGAGATGCCCCAGCTGCTGGTGAAGATGCATGAACAGGTCAAACCAACTGTATATTTGGAAAAATAAAACTTTATTAAATCAAAAAAAAAAGACCAATGAATGGATAAACCAAATGTGGTCTATCCATACGACAGAGTATTACTCAGCCTACAAAAGGAAGGAACTTCTGACACACGCTACAATATGGATGAACCTTAAGGACAGTGTGCTGAGTGAAATAATCCAGACATAAAAAGATGAATATTGTGGTTCCACTTACGTGAGGTCCTGAGAGTGGGCAAATCCATAGAGAGAGAAAGCAGAATGGGGGCTGCCAGGGGCTGGGAGGCGAGGAGAGCAGGGAGTTAGTGTTTGATGAGGACAGAGTTTCAGTCTGGGAAGAGGAAAAGGTTCTGTGGACAGATGGTGGCCATAGTCACACAACAATGGGAAAGTACTTAATGCCACTGAACTGCACACTTAAAAATGGTCAAGATAGTACACTTTAGGTGTATTTTACCACAATAAAAAAAACAGACCAGTGCAAGGTGTACAAGAGGAGTGCTGCGTTGCTCAGCCTGAGTGACTAAGGATAACAATGCCTTCCCCTGAGACAGGAAGCAGAGAGCGCAGCAGGTTTGTGGGGAAAGGCGAGGCTGGCTCCCAGGGGTGACAATGCCGCTGATGACCCAGCTCCCTTAGTGGCTGCTTACTGTGCCCCGGGCGTGAGCAGTGCTTTGCTCCTGCAGCGCTGCCCACGCTCTCTTTTCTCTGGGGAGCTAACAGCTTGGGACCGGAGGCAGCGGCAGGCCTGTCCATCCACTGTGCCGCTGGGTTAGGGCTCCCGTGGGCCATCTCTTGCTATATGGCCAGCAGGTAGGTGGCCGGTCTGGAGCTTAGAAAGCCTACAAGAGCCAGAGGAGCTGCACTTTCCGGCGTTGAGATCCTGGTAAAGCCACGGGCAGGGCGAGGCCCCCAGGAAGGGAGAAGGGGACAGGAGGAGCGCTGAGGGCGAGTTCTGGAAGACCTGCCTTCATCACTCCCTGCCACGGGAGCTGCTATCACAGCGGCTCCTCCTGGGGAGGTGTCCGCCCCAGTGTCTCTGAATTACGACCTCGGCCTTGCTTAGCACCTGCCCAGCAGCTGGCTCGGGGAGAGGAGGCAGCGCAGAGTGACCTCATCCTAAATCAGGCGGGCTCCGTGGATCTTATTGAACACTCCGGACCGCAGTGAGGAGCCAGCCGGGAGGAGAGGTACGTGCTGGACTCCGCCGGAGGCACAGACGGCGTCTCAGCGGAAGCAAGGACTCCAGCCTTGCACCTGCGCCAGCCGAGCCAGGGAAGGTCTCGAGCCAGGGAAGGTCTCGAGCCAGGGAAGGTCTCCGTCGGGTGGGCTGCGGGCTGGGGGGTGGGGGCAGGGGGATGACTGTGCAGTTCCCGGCTGGGTGGAAATCTGTACCGGCTTGGAGGAGGAGGTCACTTCCCAGCTCTAAATAATGGAAGCATCCAGAAGGAAATAACCACTGGCTTCTGCCAATTGATCTGGAGACTGGGAAAAGGTCCCACAGTTATTAATAACCTCTGTGTTCTGGGAACTGATTTGATGCACCAGACAAAGGAATTAAAAAGTTGCTGTTGAAGGCAAAGTGGTTTCAGCCAAAGCTCTCCTTTCTGTTCCCCTAATAAATGAGCATTTTTCTCCACAGGCACGCTTACAGCCCATTGGCCCCTTGGCAGATCTGGTGACCGGTGTGTTTTTACAGCCACTCAGTCTTCACGGTGTACTTTCTGCGGGCACACCCCATTCCCCCCTGCTCTACGTATGGGGATGAAAACAATTCTGTGCAGCTTCTGGGGAACAGAGCCAGGGCTGGAGCCCACCCTGAGTCTAGGACTTAGCAGGGCGTCCTGGAAGACAGACACCATGTTAGCTGGGCCTTGCCATGTTGGTGCAATGAACTTCACCTGTGCCACAGAGTGGTGGTGACCTTGGCTGTGTGGCTGCACTGTCCCATGTCTGGGGCCCACTGAGTAAAAGTTACAAATAAATAGGTGAGAGACCTGAAAGAGTGTTAAAGAAACAGTTTCCTGTGGAAACAGTGTGAGAAATGACAGTCGGTTCACTCACTAAACTACGAGCAACTTGAGGGTAAGTGTCTCACCCACATCTGTGCCCCCAGATGTGACACAGGGCCCCTAAGGATCCCCACAAACCTGCTCACCCTCTCAACTTCCTGTCTCCGGGATGGCATCGTCACTCTTAGTCACTCAGGCTGAGCAACGCAGCACTCTTCTTGTACATCTTGCACTGGTCTATCTTTTTTATTGTGGTAACATATACTTAAAATGTACTATCTTTTTTTTCCCTTTCTTTCTTTCTTTTTTTTTTTTTTTTTTTGAGACAATGTCTTGCTCTGTCACCCTGGCTAGAGTGCAGTGTTGTCATCATACCTCTCTGCAAACTCTAACTCCTGGGCTCCAGTGATCCTCCTGCCTCAGCCTCCCCGTAGCTGGGACCACAGGCATGCACCATCGAGCCCAGATTGACAGTTTCTTACACAAGTAAACATACCTATAACCCAGCAATTCACTCCGGAGTATTTACTCATGAGAAATGAAAACGTTCACAAAAAGACTTGCTCCTGTTTTTCACAGAAGCTTTATCTGTAATAGCCAAACACTGGAAACAACCCAAATGCCCATCAATCAGTGAACAAATCATAGTAATCCATACAATGAAATACTGCTTAGCAATTAAAAAAATGAATTACTGATACAATATACATGAATCTCAAAAGCATTATGCTAAACAAAAGAAACTAGACCCGGAAGACTATATACTATAGTTACATGAAAGTATAGAAAAGGCGAAACCATGGTTTCAGAAAGCTGGTTGGTGGCTACCCAGGCCCAGGATGGGGGCAGGGGATTGTCTGCAAAGGGGCAAGAGTGATGGTTGGCGGGATGGTTGTTTTACAGCCGTATGCGTTTGTTGAAGCTCATTGAACTTTTAATTTAAAATTGGTAAACTCTGCTGTGCATAAATTGCACCTAAATAAAGCTGATTTTAAAAGTAAATAGGCTGGGCATGGTGGCTCTCACCTATAATCTTAGCACTCTCGGAGGCTGAGGCGGGAGGATTGCTTGAGCTCAGGAATTCAAGACCAGCCTGGCAAGAATGAGAGCCTGTCTCTACAAAAACTAGAAAAACTAGCTGGGTGTGGTGGCACATGCTTGTAGTCCCAGCTACTCAGGAGGCTGAGGCAGAGGATTGCCTAAGCCCAGGAGTTTGAGGTTGCTGTGAGCTATGATGACGCCATGGCGCTCTAGCCTGGGTGACAAAGCAAGACCCTG
Organism: Lepilemur ruficaudatus; assembly: GCA_963574885.1. Taxonomy (NCBI): domain Eukaryota; kingdom Metazoa; phylum Chordata; class Mammalia; order Primates; family Lepilemuridae; genus Lepilemur; species Lepilemur ruficaudatus. The sequence continues at coordinate 5,094 of CAUYRT010010518.1, forward strand.
TCTCAGGAGAAAAAAAAAAAAAAGCAAATAAAGGCATATCATAATGAAAAAAGACCCCACAGTCTGGAAAAAAAAATTAAAGAAATGATAGAGGACTGAACAAGATGGAGGCTGAAGACACAGAGCCCTGGAGGAGTTGAGTTCCATGCCATGAGTACTGTGTTTGGCATGGTGCCAGAGAGGTAGCCTAGTGGATCATTCTTTTTTTTTTGAGACAGAGTCTCACTTTGTTGCCCGGGCTAGAGTGCTGTGGCAACAACCTAGCTCACAGTAACCTCAAACTCCTGGGCTCAAGCAGTCCTTCTGCCTCAGCCTTCCAAGTAGCTAGGACTACAGGCATGCACCACTGTGCCCGGCTAAATTTTTCTTTTCTATATGTTTTTAGTTGGCCAATTAATTTCTTTGTATTTTTAGTAGAGATGGGGATCTCACTCTTGCTCAGGCTGGTTTCAAACTCCTGACCTTGAGCAATCTGCCCACCTCGGCCTCCCAGAGTGCTGGGATTACAGGTGTGAGCCACCGCACCTGGCCTGTGGATCATTCTTCTAAGGCTGAGTTTTTCACACTTTGGTTGGCATCAGGATAGCTTGGAGAACTTGGTGAAAATACAAAGGGCCAGGCCCTGTCCTGCTGCCTTGAGCTTGGGCCTGTGTTCTTCGTTAGGTCTTCATCAGGCAACAGCCATACCAGACGTCACTTCTTTCACCAAACTCGCCCTGCTTGCTCCTCCTCAGGGCTTTGGGTACGTTCTTTCCCCTCCTGGAATGCTTGAGCACCTTTCTGCCCCTGAGATTGGGTTAAGTCCGGCTGTTATTTGCCCAGGGCTTACTGTACTTGCTTTTCATAGCACACATAACTTTATAATTGCTTGTTTGGACTGGGCGCAGTGGCTCACGCCTGTGATCCCAGCACTTTGGGAGGCCAAGGTGGGAGATTGAATGAGACCAGGAATGTGAGACCAGGCTGGGTAACAAAGTGAGACCCCATCTCTACAAAAAATTTTTTTGACAAATAGCTGAGTGCAGAGGCATGCACCTATAGTCCAAGCTACTCAAGAGGCTGAGGCAGGAGGATCATTTGAGCCCATGAGTTTGCTGTTGCAGTGAGCTATGGTCGTGCCACTGCACTCCAGTCTAGGCAACAGAGCAAGATCCTGTCTCAATAATGATAACAATAATCATAAATATCATTGCTTGTTTGGCATCTGTCTTCTTCACTGAACAGTAAGCTCTGTGGGGACAGGCCCCAGGTCACCAATGCGTGGAACAGTGCTGGACACACTGTTAATATATCTGTTCTTTGACCAGGGTCCTGCAGAGGTACCCAGGAGGCTTGAGGAGGTTGAGGTCAAGATTGTGACCCAGTGGGTGGAGCTCCAAGCCAGCATTGCTCTTTCAAAACCAGAGAAATTGCACCTGTTGATTGGTTTAGTAGACTTATCTTCTCCACAATAGTACAGGTAGATAATGGGTTCTCTTAGTAATCTAAGCTTTGAAACCTATCCAGGTAGGGGCTTTTCCTCCAAAGGGTAGGATTTTCTTCACATGTTTTGACTTCGGTCCGGGGGAGTTGTCTCCCCCAGCTGCAACCTTCGAAAAGACCATGGGTGCAGAGTCCTAAGCTTTGACCCTGCTGCCTGTGATTCTCCGTCACAATGAAGGGCACCTATTAAAACTACAGTAGGACACATTAAACACCCACTAGAGTGGCTGAAGTTAGAAATTCTGACTATACCAAAAAGTGGCAAGGATGTAGAGCAACTGGGACACTCATACATGGCTATTGTAAATAGTTTGGCAGGTTCCTACAGAGTTAGCATACATTTATCACATAACCCAGATCCCACTCCTAGGTATTCACCCAAGAGAAATGAAAACATACTTTCATTCAAAGCCTTGGATATGAATGTTATACTGCTTTATTGATGATAGTTTAAAACTGGAAGTAATTAAAATGTCCATCAGCTGTTGAATGGACAGATTGTGCTTCATTCACATGGTGGATACCACCCAGCAAGGAAAAGAACAAACTGCTGAACAGGGATGATCTCACAGCCCCTGCATTCTGTGAAACAGACAACAATGGGTCCGTGCTGTACGATTCCATTCGTGCGAAGTTACAGAAAAGGCAAACTGGCAAACTATAGGATTGGAAGGGAGATCAGTGGTCGTCTGGGATCCTTTCGTTCTTAAGGGTGGGGTGTGCAGATGGGCTGCAAAGGAGCAGGAGGGAACTTTCGGGGTGATGGAAATATTCTGTACCTCGGTTATGGTGCAGGTTGCACAGTGTATGTATTTGTCAAAACTCATTCAACAATACTCTTAAAATTTTTTAAATAAAATAAAATTTTATTGCATGTAAATTATATTTCAATAAAGCTGATTTTTTAAAACAAGGGACAAAGACAGTAAATGCGTGGGGATATCAAGAAGGGGAAAATCAATTTACAATTTTGTTTCCTCACTTAAATTTGCAGTTTTGCCATTTCTTCATTTAAGTGGGTGGAGGTGGCCGAAAGTGAACAGAACGTGGAGTGTTGGTCTGACAGATGCAGGAAATGCTCCCTCAACTGCACACTAGCTCTGTGAGCTTGAGCCGGTTGCTTAGCCTCAGTTTGCTTGTCTGCATGATGTTTTGCATTAAAAAAATAAATCAGAACTCATAATCACACATACATGTTTCATGGGTCCACATCTGAGATAAGTATATTACAAGCTTCTCCCAGTACCTGGTAAGGTAGTTTAAGTATGTCAACCTCTCCAGCAGCAAGTTCCATACATAAACTGACATGGCAGTTGGTTTTGTTTTTGAGGAACGCATGGGAGACTTCAGCGCATTGGCACGCAGAACAAATTTTTAATCTCTGAAAACATAGCTTTCGGAAGGAAAAATGAAGAAAAATTTGGCCACTGGGCTTGTGGTGCCTGCTTTAAGAATCTGGCTGCTGAATGAATGTCAGGTCCTCGTAATATCAGCGAAAGTCCTCACTTCCTGACACACGTAGCAACTGGGTGGAACAATTAATTGCAGCCCTACACCGCTATGCGGTGATTTTTATGGCCTCCCACCCCAGGTTGTTAAAATGAAGGGTCATCGTCCCTGCTGGTGAGCAGGAAATTCTTCACTGACACATACCTGCTGGGTGATTTGTTAGCCATTTTTCCATCTAGCAGGCAGCTGTGGGTAACCTTTAACCAGAAAAAGAGAAGCTTAATTATGCAAGACATGGTTACAATGTAAAGAAACTCCCCCCTGGCCACACGGGGTGGAAGGGTGTGTGTGGGCTTTCTCGTCTTTTACTGGCGAAGCAGGTGCCAAACAACCCCGTGGGCTTCCGAGAGTCCTTGCTCTCAGCTCGCTGAGACTTTTGGAAGCTGTTTGAAGGCAACAGCACCTGCTACCAGGAGGGCAAAAAGAATGAGGTTTCTATTTCCTGAGTCATCGTGACAAGAGGAATTTCCTTGAGCTCACTGCAGCCGCTGCACTGTGACCTTCCCACTATTGCTCTGGCGCCGTCTCTGACAGTGTCGTTCCCAGTGCTCCTTGTTCTAAGACTTTACTCTTAAACCCACAATTGTTTCAAATCTGCAGGTTTAAAAGATTCTGTTGCTTTATTAGTCGGGAGGTTTCTGGTTGCCTATGACAGAAATCTCATTCAAACTGGTTTCGGGGGATGAGGTATTGCCACACCTTACTGAGAACTCCGGGGGATGCCATGTATAACTCAAGGGACTCAAACAAGGGTGTCCTTCCATCTCTTGGTTCAGCTTCCTTTGGGGTTGGCTTTTTTCTTGGGCTGGAGCTCCCTGTGGTGATGAAAGGGCCACCAGTAGCTCCTAGGAGTTCAGAGGCCTGTGGAAAGAGGGCTGATTCCCAATAGTTGTAGCAAGAGTCCTCAGGATTACTGTGCGGTCACCTAAGGAGGAACTTCGTCTGCTCAAATTTTATAATGTCTGTCCCTGTGGCCTGGGTCTTGTGGCCACCTGCAAGACCTGCCAGCAGAGGCACTCATTCAAGTCACATGTGTTGGTAGCAGGGAAAGCTGGCCAATTCAAGGAAAACTGGGGGCTGATGCTCAAGGCAAGGATGCTGGAGACCGCAAATGACAGATGTCTGCTGCGGTGCTGTCCTGCTTCTCAGCAATTCCTAGCGTGGTGTGCTGACAGTGGCACCAGAGGGTTTCCTCCTTTGCTTCGCTCCTGCCCCATCTGCTAGCTGGGCATTTCTATCACATACACTGCCGTTCGTCACCCACATCTGAACTGCTCCCTCACTTGGTCCTTCCTGAGCACCTACTCTGAGCGCTTGATTGCCGAGTGTGGAGGAGGAGGTGAGGGTGGGCCCGAGGGAGACAGACAAGTACAATGGGGTCCGTCCCTTGGCACCGCAGGGTTCGTGCTCACCTTCCCGTGTTCCCAGCGTTTGTGCTCAGAAACGCTCTCTAGATGTGAGGCGCTGCTCTGCGGCGGGGAAGGCCAGGGTGGTGGAGGGGTGTACACGGCCGTGGGAGGCACATTGACTGTGGCTATTTACTCAGCACCAGAAAGGAGGCACCAACTGCTCTGGCCAGTGTGGTCCTGGGGCTCTCCCTCACCAGGACAGCTGGGGGTGGCATCAGAACTTCTTTTCCAGTGAGGATTTGTGGTGGGCGCAAAAGAAGAACTGTAGCGATTAGGGCAAGAAGGACCTCGGGGACTGGATAATTCAGCGCCTTCTCTCCCTGATGCAAGCGCCAAGGCGCAGAGAGGGGCACGGGCTTCACGATGGCAACCCAGCAAGCTTCTGCACGGCCAGAAGATGGTTGAGACCCCTGACTTTCCTCCCTTTGTCTCCTGTCTCCACCACCCGGGCTTTATGTAATCCAGTTGGTTTCATTTCCTGGGAGGGGAAAAAAATTGAGTGAGAGAAGAAACCAATGGCAATGCCTTTGGTTTACAGAGTGCCATCTCCAAAAAAGGAAAATGACTTATGGAGAAATGTTTCTGTTACACAAATGGGGGAAATAAGAAAATAATAAATAGCTAATATTGATTGAAAAAAATGGTGTGTTGAGAGCTAAGAGACAGAGGTAGCCAGGGTGCAGTGGCTCATGCCTGCAATCCTAGCACTCTGGGAGGCCGAGGTGGGAGGATTGCTTGAGGCCAGGAGTGCGAGACCAACTTGAGCAAGAGTGAGACCCCATCTCTACTAAAAATAGATAAAATTAACCGGGCACAGTAGCATGCTCCCGTACTCCCAGCTGCTAGGGAGGCTGAGGCAGGAGGATCGCTTGAGCCCAGGAGTTTGAGGTTGCTGTGAGCTAGGCTGACACCACTACACTCTAGCTGGGTTGATGAGAGCGAGACTCCTGTCTCAAAAAAAAAGAAAAAAAAAAAAAGAGAGAGAGACAGAGGTAAACATGGAAGCCATGGGCACACAGAAGAGGCACCTATAGCAGCCCGGATAGGGCCATGGATGTCAGCATGTGGCCAGTATCACAGTTCATCAAGTAGAAGACATGTGTGGATTGTAAGACACCCCATTATTTTATGTACCATTAAGAAAGAAAACACTCTGCCAATTAAATCCTGATATGCCACCAATGAATTTCTTTGGCCAAATCCATGGCACGCAGATGGAATCGGCTCTCTCCCCAAATCCTTGCTAAGGAAGAGTAAGAAGAATAAGGACCAGGGTCAGGACAGCTCAGGCATGCATGGTTAAGGACAGGAAAAGGACTCAAATGGGAAGAATCATTTATGTTACATGAGTTTGGATGCCGAGCAGCACAGGAGACTTTTGAGCAGGCTCCCTAACAGGAGGCAACAAAATTATTGTCGTCTGTGAACCCAGGTCCTTGCTGTCTTGTTCCCTCCAATGGGATCCTTTCATTCTTAATCTGTCCATGAATGTCTCAAATATATAATTATTGATTAGAAAAATGATATTTTTTTCAGAACAATCAGCAGCACAAAAATCTTTAGAGAAAACCACTACTCTATGATACAGTTTCACATTTTTGTAAAGCAGAGCAAAAGAGGAAGAAGAAAACTGATTCATAACTTGCAGAAGTTTTGGTGCTGAAAGCATCTTTCTCCAAAAAGAAATAAAAAGCCAGGCATAGCGGCTCATGCCTGTAACACCAGCGGGAGGCTGAGGTGGGAAGGTCGCTTGAGCCCAGGAGTTTGAGGTTGCAGTGAGCTATGATTGTGCCACTGCAGTCTGGTGACAGAGTGAGACCTTACCTGGAAGGAAGGAAGGAAAGAAGAGGGGAGGGAGAGAGGAAGGAAGGAAGAAAAATGTCGCGAGGAGAAAGGAACATAGCCCTTAAGAGCCAAGCGGCCTGGGCTTGAATCCTGACTCCAATCAGGAGATCCCAGGCAGCATTAATGTCCCAAGGAATGATGAAGGCAGTGATAGTGTCGGAAACAGCTGGGGGGCTCCATGCCTACCCTTGCTCTACAGTGTGGGAGGTGCTACATTGTCCCTGATGAGGGGACCACTTTAGCATCATTTGACTCTTCCTTCATTGTTTAATTTGAAATATAATAACTCGTATAAACTAAAGGGAGGATTATAGAATTTCAGGGCTGGAAACAATGTAGATATCCTATTGCAAGGTCACTGCCACATTGCTGAATCCAGTGGTCCATTCCCAGACTTCTTGCTTAACCAGTCGAGCAGCAGGGGCTCAGTTGATCACTGTCTCCCCTCCGTAACACTCTTTTCACTCAACTTCCAGACCCTGTGCCTGCTTTTCGTCCCACCTCAGCTTTTCTCCTTCTTGGTGTCTTTTGCTACTTCCTGCTCCTTGCCCTGTCCCTAAACAGTGGAGTGCTCCAGGAGCTCGCTCCTGTGTGAGCCATCGAGGCTCACAGCTATCTACATCCTGAATTGACGTCTCTAGCTCAGAGCTCCCCTCTGGACTGCAGACTTGTCCCTCCGGCTGCACACTTCATCTCCACCTGATTCCTAATGGGAACCTCAAACGTATGCCTAAAACACGCCTCCTGATCTGCAGCCTGCCTGCAAACGTCTCCCCAGAGGCCTCCTTATTGTAGTCAACGCAGCTACCTTCTTCCAGATATTTTGCTCAGGTCAAAATTCTTGCTGTCAAACTGGACTCCTCTTTCTGTCTTTCACACCATATGAAAACCATCAGCTAATCCTGTTGGCCACCTTCAAAATATCCCCGGAATGCAAGCAGTTCTCACCTCCTTCCTTGCTATCACCCTGGTCCAACCAACCACGAATGCTCATCTGGGTTACTGCAGTAGCACCGGCCTCCTCCTGTGTGTCCTCGCAGTACTGCAATATTGAGTATTGAGTCTGAACACTGTAAATCCTCCAGTGCCCGCCGTCTCACTCAGAGTCAAAGCCAGTGGTGTACAGTGGCCTCCACGGTCCTGCCCCCTCTGGCATCTGTTTGCTTTCCCTCTGTGCCAAAGACCTTGTCTCCACTTCCCTCCTTGGCAACTGTGCTCCAGCACCACTGGTCTCCCAGCTGTTTCTGAGACAATCCAGCCTGCTCCTACCTTTGGGCCTTTGTGCCTGCTGTCCCCTCTGCCTGGAAAGCTTTTCCTCTGAGATCTCTGCATGTCTCCTTTCCTCACATCCTTGAGGGTTCTCCACTCAAATGTCATCTTCACAGTGAGGCCTTCCTGACCACCTGGGTTTTTTTATTATTTTTTTATTTTTTTGAGACACGTCTCACCTGTTGCCTGGGCTAGAGTGCCGTGGAGTCAGCCTAGCTCACAGCAACCTCAAACTCCTGGGCTCAAGCGATCCTCCTGCCTCAGCCTCCCAAGTAGCTGGGACTACAGGCATGCGCCACCATGCCCGGCTAATTTTTTCTATATTTTTAGTGTCCAATTAATTTGC
>CAUYRT010010520.1:0-21340 GCA_963574885.1 Lepilemur ruficaudatus
CAATAGGTAAATAGGTGGCAGATAGAGGAACCAGTTTAGAGTAGTGAGAAGAGGCTGGATCAACTGGGCTGGCTAAACCTGAGGCAGCAGTCTCACTGAAGCCTGGGCTGGACACAGAGTGACAACAGCAATGCCCAGGGCCGTGGTGGTCACGGATGGACAGACCATGGTAACATATGATCCACATCTCTTCTATCAGAGACTGCAGTGGTCCCGATACAAAATATGCTGACGTGGGCAGTAAATGGCCAGAATGAAGGGGACTTTCAAGTCCTGAGGTCAGGATGGGGACGGAGAACATGGTGTTTAGAGAAGGTAGGAAATGAAAAGTGAAAGGTGGTCTAGCAGAAAAACATGATTGGCTTTGGCATGGAGCCATGCACTGCTCAATGCAATCCTAATTCTCCAAGTTCAACTCTATTTTCTATTTGGTGTATTAAAATATGATGCTTATTCCTCTAAGTTTTATGATTGCCTTTTTTGTAATTGGTAGAAGTATTCCAAAGTGATCTATAGGCCACAAAATCACTTGACCTTAAATATGGCTCAGTTAAATGCCAGATGCTTTCCAGTTTACTCTTCAGTTTGCTGTGCACATCCGTGGCAGTGCAAGGGTCTGCCCTATTGTACTGTGTATCCATAATCTACTCCACATCATTTTGGGGACAAGATGAGATATAATAAGCAAAGAATCACTTTCCAGTGGATTGTAAGCAGACAGATTCTAAGGTGGCTCTGTGATCCCTACCTCTTGTTGTTCATGTCTTTGTACAATTCCCTCCCCTCGAGTGGGCAGGAGATGAACTTGCTTCTAGCCATTAGTCTATAGCAAAGGTGATGGGTATCACTCCTGTGATTATGACATGTTAAGTCTCCATCTTGCTAGTAGACAGATGCTAGGGACATTCTCCCTTGCAAACTTTGAAGAAGTAAGCTGCCGTGCTGTGAGATGGCCTACAGAGAGAGCCATCACCTAGAGGTGATGACAGTAACCCTTAGCAGATAGCGAGCAACAAGTTGGGAATCTCAGTCTAACAGTTTCTGGAAGGTGAATGAATTTGGAAGTGGATCCATCCTAGCCAAGCCTCCAGATGAGAACAGCCCTCACCAACACCTTGATTGTAGCCTTGTAGAAGACCCAGCTAAGCTATGCCTGGACTTATAATCCACAGAAACTGTAAGATCGTAAATATGGATTGTTTTAACCTGCTAGGTTTGTGGTAATTTGTTATGGCTCACCTTCCAGTTTTACTTTTTTGTTGGAATGTGAATGTTTTGAGAGATATGGGTATTTGACAATCTCTATTTTTCTGTCAGCTATCTGTGTGCTCTTTGGTGAGCAGGTTGCTAGGGGCCGTGACACAGGCTAGCATGAAGGCAAACTGAGAGCAAGGCTGGGAACATGTGGGAAGGGAGTTGCCTGGGATGAATACAGCCACCTCCCTAAGTGAGGAGACGAGTGAGTCCCACTCCATTACACCCCTCCATTTCTACCACGTTGTCACTAGTGATCACCTCCATTGGTCAGGCTACAGATTTGTCCCCATGTGGACATGAGAATTTGGCTTGTTTTCCAGGTGCCAGAGCTGTAGCCTATGATTTGTGTTGGTTATGAGGGGATTGATGTTGGAGAGAATGGATAGATGGATGGCTGCATAGATTGGAACAGTCACCTCTAGTAGGAAAAGCAAAAGCCTTCAAATCACCTGCCCGGGGGGTGCTCCACTGCTTGGTCTCCATGCATAAAGGCCATCTTGTTCTGGTCATTATTAGGCAAGTCCCGTCTCCTCTCTCACTCTTAACCCCACCCAAGTTTCTTCATTTGCAAGCAGGTCTCACCATTGTAAAAAAAATAATAAAAATAACCCCAAATCTCAAGACACCCTGCGGGAATGTAATGAAAAACCACTACCAAATGTATTACTCATAAATAAAATTCAGTGATTTTTTTTCTTCTTGTTGTGCAGAGAAACCATGTTAGAGACATGGGAAATAGAGAACTATAAAAAAAATAGAACCAATGGCACTAATTCTCTTAAACAATCAAAATGAGATTGGCTATTTTCCTGATTTATGTCACCCTTTATTGCAAACCAGCATGCCTACTCCAGCTTGAATCTGCAAGAGTCATAAAGGAAAACTCAAGTGCATTTTCAGACTATGGTACTCCTGGGGCATAAACATTAACTGTTCATAGAAGAAAACAGAATAATCAGCCTTCACAGCTCAAATACCTTTTATCTCTACTGTACATACATTCCAATGGAGTGATTATCCTAATCTCAAGTGTTGAGAGCAAATTAGTTCATTTTAAAATTCATTATTGACAAAGGATTTAGTTCAATACTGAGTTTCTAAATGAACCTCTACATCATGTGAGATTAAATCCGGCCCAAGTGTATCCAGCCTCTGAGTGGTAGGAGAGGGTGGCAAGGCACTGAATGCTACAAACCCTACAGTAGTCATATTCTCACAAGTAATAAGGGTGCACATGGAGATTTTTTTTTCCTGGCAAATAAAAAATTACTGTTCAAGCCAAAGTTTCTTATGAAAAAAACCAGAAAATTAGAATCAATCTCTAATTGTATCGTGTAATTATTTCTACAGAATAATGGAACCTTGAATTCTAAATCTTAACTCTTCTCAACTCTGGACAAAATTTTGGCAAATTCTAAAAATCTATGTTCTGCATCAAGCACCTACGCTAATCCTCCAACTTGATGTTGAAATGGCCCGAAATGTTGTGCAACCTTGAACAGTGTCTAATTTGCTTGCTTCTCAAACATATAGAGTCTGTTTGTTTTTAGTAAGTGTAAAAATGTACAAGAGCAAATGTTTCCTACTGGCCCCTGGAGGGTGGGGTTTGGGGAAGGGAAAGATAATGTACCTGATATTAATATTTTATTTTAATTGTTGTTTTATTTCTTATATGTGTTGCTCTGTAGTTTGGTAAAATATAGATTATTAAATATTAGTAAAGAATTAAATAAATACTAAAGATAATTGTAACGGGATTGAATATTCCACCCCGTGGGCCCCCACCCACTTTTATCAAGGTAGCTTGGCAGAAGAAGGTGTTTGGTAAGTTGGAGGAGAGACAAAGATTGCAAACATAAAAATGCACCAAAGTCAGGCATTAAGATAGTCACAAAAGAAACCTTTGTAGTCTTTATTGACTCAAAGGCTGTCTTTTTCTTTCAGTGTCCACCCCCACTCCCTACAAGCACATCCAGTGCAGCTAAAGGACCTGAATTCTTTCTCCCTAGTTGCATTCCCCCACCCTTCATGGCCTGTCTCCATCAAGGAAAAAAACTGTACAAAATCAAAAACTGTCAACAGAGCCAAATGCCAAGTGGAAACAGAAGCTTGACAAGTGACGGGAGAGTAAGCCAGGTTTAAAAAGATGGAGGCTTGATCCTGTGTGCACAAACACACGCATGCACGCACACAAGCACACACACAGACACACTCCCTCATCTCTCTGACTGCATCTCATCTAGCTCTACCCCTGGCTCACTCTGTTCCAGCCATGGCAGCCTCTTTGCTGTTCTGTGAACATTCCACCACTTTCCTGCCTCAGAGCCTTGGCATTTGCTTTTCTTCTGTCTGGAATGTTCTTCTCCAAATACCCACATGGCTCACTCCTTGACATCTCTGCCCAAATGTCACCCTATTTGTGAGGCATTCCCTTGACCTCTTCATAGTACTTAACACCACACACACATTCATATGGTATATAAATATCTATGTAAATAAATAATTTACATGAATAAACACATTTATTATATTAGTACCTAATATGAATGTATACATATGTACACACATATTTATAATCATTTATTATTTAGACTGTCAGCTCCAAAAGGGCAGGCCCTTTCTTTTGTGTACTACACAAGACCCACCAACTGAAAAAGTATGTAGCTTGTCATAAGCACTCAGTCCATCCTGAGGAATGGGGGAGGAAGGACCAGTGAGGCTACAGAGGACAGACTCCCCCTGCTTGTCAATCAAGGTGGATTCTGTACAAGTGACAGTCAACACAAGGAGAAAAGAAAAGAAATATTTTGCATCATCCTCCAAATTCTATGTATATCTCTGTATATGTTCTTGCTCATCCAGTAAAACTGTTTTTTTCCTACCTAATCATGAACTGTACTTACATACTCTTTCAAAATTTAAGGGCATAACTGGGGTTATAAAATCACTTCAAAGGAACTTTTACCAATACATTCCATATATCACTTGGAAAACATTCTAGGTCAATAGAAATGTAATTGTATTGACATTTTTGCATAGATCTCATCCATTGTTCTTTTTTTGTTATAGAAAAAGATACGTCCCTAAAGCAGGATTTCTATTTTCATTAAAGTTTACTGTTACCATTTATTGCTCCAGAGTCAGAACCCTTAAAATAATGTCCTTAGTAGCTAATTACCTAGAAGAAAAAAAGTCAGTTGTCAGTGACTTAGGAGGTTACTAACCAGCAGGGGAATTAGACTTCTAAGGCCTGATTCCCTTGTCCTTTTCGGTGTGTAAACAGACCAGGAAGAGAAAGGGCAGGTCACAAAAACATGAGATAGAAGCCAACCCTCTTTTTCTAAACTCTGAAATAACAAAATGTGGAGTATAACTGGTGTCTCCGGATTGCCATATAGATTAGTTAATGTTTGCAAAGAATTTTCAAGATGAAAGCTATCATCACAGAAGAGCTAAATCTTACTACTAACTTGGTTGGAATGCTTCACTAATTTTTGCATGCTACATTAGAGAGTCTTTAGAACAAATTACACGTGCACACACACATGCACACACACACACAATGACTTAATGGCTTTCCAAGGAGGAAATTTTCATTCATTCATCACATTATCCAAGACACTCTGGGGCAGGCCAAGGCTTGCCTGTATGTGTGGTCTGTTGCCATCATGAAGGTCCGTATTTAACACAGGTGACTCAAACAACGGCTGTGGGGACTCACCACTCTTCTTAATTAGTTGGGAAGGAGTCAGGGAAGAGCCTTCCTGGCAGACCAATCCTGGCTCCACTACCTGCGCCCCTGCCGATTAGTTAGGACATAGCTGGTGTGCCAAACCATGAGCTAAGGCCAGATTCCAATAATTCATATTCATCCCCAACATTTCATGTTGCTATGGAGTTTGGTTTTCTTATAGGTTTTACATAGTTCTGTTTAGTAAAAAAAGATTGTGGTGACTGAAATCCAGTTGAACAGAATGTACCAGCAGCTGTTGGTTTGGAGCACCCTTCCCAGCTCCTCCCACCTGACCGTCTCCCCTGTACTCCACCCATCCAAGACTGGCGTGGGAAATCATCGAACGAACATCAGAGTGGGGGTCAATGGGTCAATTCATTCCTCTACTCTGAAACCACAAGGAATAAACAGGCTGAAAGAAGGGAGGATGAGCATATTTCAGCAGTGTTTCTCTGTTCTTTCCTCTACAAATATTATATGTAAAATGTTACAGCACAAACAGTGCAGTGTACACTGAAGGCTTGACTGTTGCCTTTTCCCTTTTGGCCTTGGATCTGGGTTATGCTCTCAAGCTCTGACAGCAAGTCTAGCTTTTGTACTGTGTCCAGGGTGATGCTCTGTGCCTACCAACTTGGCAAAGATCCTCGTGGTGGTCCAACTTTGAGGAAGAAAGAGTAGGACATTCTGGCTCTTAAAAATACACTTTTAAAAGTTACAATTTTGCAACTTTCATTATCTCAATTATGTCATCATCATTGAGGTAATGAATGGATCTAGGGCAATGATCGTCAATGACGGATAAAAATATTAGGTCCACAGCTGATGGGGATGGGTCAGGTCAACACCACCAGAGTTGACTTATCAGTGTTAGCACAACAAAAGAGAAAACCAGACTTTCTTCTGATGGAGGCACACACCTCCATCTATGAAGTATTTGTGCCAAAAAAAGCAAACATGATCCGACCAAGCCTCTAGGTCTAGCTACCTTTGGTATACAAAGATGAGAACAAAAAGTCCAAGTCAACTGATTACCTTGGGATAAAACCAGCAAAATCCAGAATGTGGGAAACTATAGAAAAAATGACCCGGTTTCATCCACAGATGCATTGCCAGGAAAAATAAAAAGAGGTAGGAGAAAACATAAATTTAAAATGACTAAAGAAACTTCTCAAACAAATTGTGCGGATTTTGTTTAGATCCCGATTTGAACAAATCAACTGTTAAGAAACATTTAAGAGATAGTAATCAGAGCCACTTAAACATTCATGAGATATATGATGTTAAGGAATTATTGTTTATTTTAAAAAGTGTAATAATTGTGTTGAGGTTATACTTTTAAAAACAGTTCTTGTCTTTTAGAGATACGTACTAAAATGTGTACTTATAAAATGATATGATATCAAGAATTTGCTTCAAAATGTCCAATGGGGAGGAGGAGGGGTGTTGGGAATACAGATGAAATGAGAGTGGTCAGACGGTGACGATTGTTGAAACTGAATGCTGGGGTCATGAGGTTCATCGTATTGTTCCTTCTACTGCTGTACAGATTGGGTATCTTCCATAATAAACACTTTTAAAAAAATTAGGGGAAATGGAAAGTAGAATTTCAAAAGATTCTCTTATTTTATATCTATGGAATATTTTCAGGGTGTATGCAAAATCAATCATTTTAATTTTAAGCTCTCTTTTTGGGATTGCTGGGTAGGTTGTCCGCAGTCTCTTTTTGTGTTCTATATTTGCATTGTCTTATTGAAAAAGGCAAATATAAAGAATAATATATTTTTTTAAAAAGTTATAATTTCCTTGGAATTATTTAGATGATATTTTAAGTAAACTGTATGCATTGTTCTTCTTTATACAGCTGCTTCTGCCACCCAAAGAGAAAAAAAAATACATAACAATAGAACTAAAAGGGACTTTCTCCTATCCAAGTACTACCCAGGCCCAACCTTGCTTAGCTTCCAAGATCAGACAAGATTGGATGCATTCAGGGTGGTATGGCTATAGACTAAAACAGGGACTTTCTTAATACTATAGAGTTAAGATTATTTGCCCCAACTGGTATCCTCCTTTTAAAATATATGCACCTTAAATGGAAACTAATAGATACCCCTTGCCTTCCAGTTCATTTGAATTCAGATTGCAATTGCTAATAAACTGTTTAAATACTGCTGGAAAAGCTGGCATAGCATAGGATTTTTTTTTTTTTTCAAATTCAAGCAGAAAAGAAGCCATTTGGAATCATTCCAAAAGCTAATTATATATGGGAGGGGGAGCACTAGTAAAGCCAACTGTAATCAGTAACTAAAATATTTTTTTTAAAACTCACTGAATCATGTATTACTTTCAAACAATTCTCTTGTTTAATTCTGCAAAAATTTCAGAAACTCAGTGATCTGTTGAAAGTCTCTGCCCTGCTAGATTTCTTTTTTTAAATGCAACAGCAAAAATAAAATGAATAATTTATGATTTTCTGCTATGAATTCTACCAGTGGGAAGTAATGCCTTGCTAACAAAATGGAATGTATAGCACTGAAAACCAGAAATTCACATTAAAGAATTTAGTCATGTATTTTCGTTATTTAGCGTACTTTCTAATAGAAAAAGAAAAGGGAGGGTAAGACCGTGAGGAAATTGACATTCATCACCTGGCACTTAATGAAATTGTGTGGCTTTTTGAATTCAAACTCTTATTTTTATTAAGAGAATTTAAAATAATTCAGAATTCTTTATGTGCAAAAAGATATTCACAGCTCTACTTTTCACCTGAGAAATGGCAGGATAACTTGTGATTCCGTAACTTGTATCCTTGTGGGGGAAGGGCATGTTACTTTGAATAGAGGTTGTGACATCTCTACCTACACCACTCCCCAGCATATCACACATCACCGTGTATCTAGTGACTGTCAATTTCTTGTTCCATCTTGCTTTTAGGTGAAAGTATCCAATGTACTAATAGCACATTAAGTGTGTGCAAATTTGTCTTCTGATAATCTCAATGAACGTCCTAGAGTTAAAATGGAAAAATTATACTCAATAACTTTGGTGACACTGTAAAGATGATCTTGTCTTCTTCCTCAGAGAGTCAACAAGCCAAGGAAAAGTGGTGAGTGACATTATTGGGATTAATGCATATAGAGAAGAAACATGTGCCCAGGATGGATATATAATTAGCAGTGCAAAATGAAAGTGTGGGTGTCTATGTTCAAGTGCAGGGAAAAAAGTGCAGTTAAAAGTACTAAAATATAATGTTTTTTTCTTTAAAAATACTTTATTACTTAGGAAATACGATATGGGTAATTGTGATACATAAGTAGCAAAATAAACTTACAAAAATATGTTTGGTACTATAATTTTATATATTAATAAAAAATCATACTTTATTAATGTGATATTTTGATTGATCATTAGATTTTCCAGGCTTGTTTTTTCTGCAATTTCATTTATTAAGGTGATAATACTTCTAGAAGCTTAATTTTTTATGCTTTAACTTTTTTTTAATAGATTTTATTTTTTCAGAGCAGTTTTAGGTTCACAGCAGAATTGAGCAGAAGGTATAGAGTTTTGCCATATGCTCCCTGTCCTCACACATGCATAACTTCCCCATTATCAATGAAGGGGTTCAGAGTAAGAACCCCAAAAATATGCCACTGTGGCATAAAGATTATTTTAAGCTGAAAGAGATTAAGAAAAATCAGATACAGGATGAACTCTGTGTCCTCCCCCATATGCCTGAAAATAGAACAAAAATTTCCCTTCTTAAGGTGTCCTTCTCCTCTCACCTATTGCTGTGCCAGGAAGGGGTTAACAAACTTATCACTGGAGACAACATGACAATAAGAAGAGTCTACACAAACCTGACTAAAAATTCTTATTTTCCTTCCATATTATTTACCTTCCCAGAGTTTGTCACCCTTGGAAGCCTAACATCTTTTCCTTTATCTTGTCACTTCTATACAAAGTTATTATTCTTTTGTTAAGCTTGAGTTCTAACTCCTTTTTCGAGTTAGTCACCACTGAGTTTCTCCCACTTGTACACCTACTGCATGTTTTAACAAACTCTACTTTCTCTTGTTAATCTGTTTTTTTTTTTCAGTCAAATTTTCAGGGGCTCCAGCTGAGAAACTAGCAGCGTAAAGGAAAAAGTTTTTCCTTCCCTATATCAGCATCTCCTACCAGAGTGGTACATTTGTTGCAACTGAGGAACCTACATTGACACATCATTGTCACCCAAAGTCCATAGTTTACACTAGGATTCACTCTTGGTGTTATACATTCTATGTGTTTGGACAAATGTATAATGATATGTATTCACCATTATAGTGTCATTCACTGCCCTAAACATCCTCTGTGCTCTACTTATTCATCCTTTTCTCCACCCAAGCCCTGGCAACCACTGATCTTTTTCACTGTCTCCAAGTTTTGCCTTTTCCAGAATGTCATATAGTTGGAATTATACTGTTTGCAGCCTTTTCAGATTGGCTTCTTTCACTTAATATGCATTTAAGGTCCTCTATGTCTTTCATGCTTTTTATTTCCTTTTCTTGTCTTATTGCATCAGCTAGGACTTCCAGTATGAGGTTTAATAGCAGTGGTGAGAGGGGACATCCTTGCCTTGTTCCTGTTCTTAGTAGAAAATCTTCTGGTTTCTCACCATTAAGTAGGATGTTAGCTGTAGGTTTTTTGCAGATGTTCCTTACCAAGTTGAGGAAGTTCCCCTCTATTCCAAGTTTACTGAGAGCTTTTATCATGAACGAGTGCTGGACTTTGTGAAATGCTTTTTTTGCATCTATTGGTAGGACTATGTAATTTTTTCCTTAGTCTGTTGATGTGGAGTTGGGTGCTTCCCTTCCCCAGGTCAGGATGGTGACAACAGAGCATTAAACCAAATGCAGGACCCTTCTGAGTGCAAACCCATTCTTTCCCCACAATCATTGCTCACTCTTTAGTGATGTTAGATGGCTACTTAGTTTTTGGCTATTAGGTGGTTATCTTGGTTTTTAGCCTACCATTCTGTAGGACTCCTTCCATCTGAAGCCCACTCCAACCATGATGAGCATTCTGGTCTGCTTCTGCCTGGACCATTCTTATTGCAGCTCTCATAAAGTTCCTGACAGCTTGGCTGACAGATATTCTGTGTCTTCTTCTACTAGAGGCTTTGCTTAGCTCCCACTGAGAAGTTCCCTTTAGCATCTCACCCTTGTGCCTTACACAAATCCGGCCCTCCTTTGCTCTTCAACCACTGGGCATCTGTGCTACAAGGCCACGGTGCAGAGCGCTGCTAGTGCCCCCTCATGCTGCCCTTTCTCCCTTTCAAAACCCCTTCCCCATCATAAATTTTGGATCTGTAGATCTGTGTTGTTCTAGAGATGATACAGATTCTGCTACCCCCGAGTCCTTGCCCCAGCTCTAGCCTTTCTTCCACTCAAGCCCTGGTACCAGGCAAAGCACTTGGCTCTGATTCTCAGAGAGAAGCAGGGGAAAACAGGAATGCAACTGGGAAAATTCCCCCAACTCTTTCTTATGTTCTCAGATTGGTCTCTGCATCATGTGCTCTTGCTCACCTTTCTTACTGATCCTGCCCTTCAGCTGACCTTGACATGTTCTCTTCTCAATTCTCTTTCCTTATGAATATTCCTCCAGGTCCAGCCTCCAAGGAGATGCTTCCCTTTTCTGGTTCTCCCTCTCCTCTCCCTTCTCTTCCCCTCCCACAGTAGTTAATTGAGTGGCTTCAGGCTGCAGTTCCCAATCCCTGGGCCTCAGGCAGGTATTCGGCCTCACAGCTCTGCCGCCTCGGCCCCCAACCCCACGTCAGTGGAAAAATTGTCTTCCACGAAACTTAGGAAATAGGGAGCGGGTGCATAGCAGGATGTGAGCGGGGAGTGAGTGAAGCTTCATTTATATTTACAGCTGCTCTCCATGGCTGGTGTTACCACCTGAGCTTCTCTCCACCCCCTGCCCATGGAAAAATTGTATTATGTGAAACTGGTCCCTGGTGCCCAAAACGTTGGGGACTGATGGATTCAGGAATGATCCTCCCTTTTTCTACACTGACATGGATATCACTCTTTATTTCTTTTTCTATCCTTGTATCCCCTAGAAACAAGCTGAGATTGGAAATCCATGGTGTTTACCTGTTCATAACTGCAAAGCGCGATGCACCGTATAGTGGAAAAGTACAGGAAGCCCCGGTGATGTACAGTGAAGTGACCCGAAGTCTGAAGGGACATGATTTTTGCTTTGGCATAATACCTAGCACAGTAGGGATTTATAAATAATTGAGTAAGGAGTAAAGACTTAAATTGCAAGAAACATCCCACAATTGAATGCACTTTATTTACTAAATAGAAGAATGTACAATGTACAGAGGCTATTAGTAAGCAGTGAAAGTTAAAGAAGCAAATATTTTGGTTGAAAGTGACTTTAGAAGTCATCCAAGGCCATGGCTCGTATCTTTTAGGGACCCCTTTGGATTTCTGATAAACAAATGCTGCAGACAGTTGAAGTGGGACCCTCAAAAGGCCAAGGACCCCAAGTCAATGACCCCTAAACTGAACGTACTTGCCTATACTGCCTGCTTTGAGTTATAACTACAGCGAAATTTTCTAAAGAGAGCTCCAGCTTACCCAGAATGGCAGTCCTCTGAAATACTTGGTTTTGCTCAATAAATTTCAAAGAAAAGATTATTTCCATATGAAAAAAATTCAAATGCCAAACAAAACCCAGAATATATTCTCTTGAGCCCTTAAACTATTCTCTGCTTTCCAGGAGATGCCTAAGTGGAGAAATCTCTAAAGCAAGACAGATCCAAAATGTTTGGATATTTGCAAGCCAAATCAGTGTTGTAAATCAGTAATAAAATCCCCAAAAAACTTTATCTTGATTTTCCTCTGTGCGAGTAAGCTAAGATTCTTTCTGTTGTAAACAGAAACATGGGCACAGTGACAAATGACTGTGCCAAAAGCTTACTCTTTCCATCTAGTTCTGCAACTGAGAGAGAAATTAATAAGAAAGCATATGGAATGAGGATTAAAACCCAGGAAGAAGGAAAAGATCTTTAAAATAGCATTTATTTCTATTTTCACTAATACAGAATAAAAATTTCTATCTATAACAAACAGAAATTTCCCTCTATAACAAACAGAAATTGTAAGAATGAAGGAATAAAATAAATTTCAATATTTGCAGAAAAATTTCAGACTTTAGCATGCCATTTTAAGAATATAGCCTTCGGAGTCAAACTACTGAGTTTCAAACGATGACTTCACTTTGTGTGACCTCATGCATTTGGTGCTTGAGTTCTTGGAACCTCAGTTTGTTTCCTGTAAAATGGGAATATTTATATGCTAGGGTTGCATGTACATTAAATGAAGTAATCCATGTAAAGTGCTTAGTGCTATACCTGGCACATTAAGAAGAAAGAATTAAGCAAGAGAATGCAGAGGAAGAAGGAGAAAATTTCTTTTTCCTATTTTGGTAGAGGCAGATGAAAAAGAACAGGACATGTTTCTGTGAAGAAATAAAACAGAGTACACTGGGATGGAAAGTTTTGAGAGAAAATTTTACAGATCTCCAAAAAAAAAAAAAAAAAAAGGGACAAAAGAATAAAACCTGAGGGGGGAAAAAAAGGAATTCTCCAGTGGCCTGAGTCTGTTTATGTTGGTGGTAATGAGTCAATCACAAGTGGATGGCTCTTTGCTAGCAATTCATCTGCTTCCCAAAATGTGTTTAAAATTTGAAAACTTTTTGAGGTCCTCTTTTTAAAAAATAATTTAATTTTAATTCTTTACTGCACACCTACCTGTAAGATAGGTTTCTTAGGATTGCTACAATAGTCTAATGAAATGATGTACATAAAGCATAAAATATCTGTAAAGTATGAGATGCTTCACCGTCACTATGTAGAGGAGGAATATGATATGAAAATATAGATAATCCACAGCATTTAACAGACATGAAAAGTTTGTGCTGCTAGAGGGGTCAACAGTAGGATATGATGAACCAAAGGGAGGTTATTTTGATACATTTGCAGCAAGTGGGAAAGACCCTTCAGTGGTATACAGTTCAGTGATATTCTTTTCCCCTCTTCAGTGAGGCAAACAGAGTGTATAGTTGATTTCCACTTCTCTCATTTGTTTCCCTCCTTTCTACTGAACACCGTTCTTTAATCAGCAGGAGTCGCAATGCTAACTGGCTTTCAGGCTGAGCTACCCCAAACACAGCCTGCACTACCTTGGGGTCTGCAGGAAATCTTCAGGCCTGTGAGGACACAGCAGATCCCTTGTAAGTCACTCTGGCTGCTCCTGCTCTCAGCTGCATGCCAGTTAGTGTGTAGGCTGCACCTTCTCTGCAGTCACTGGAACCTCGCTCCTATTTCAGGGACCTCTCAGAAATCATGTGGTGAGAAACAAAATGATGCTGATGCCCAGTGTTTGTTATCAACCTGGACCTCAAATGTTCCTGGCATAATCTACCTGAACCCTTAGAAGATTATTTTCAGGTTAGGAGATTTCAAACAAAACCCAGTATTTCATAAGGCAAGGAAGCAACTTGTTTTATACTATGATTTAGAAGGGGAGATAACATAGGGTCTTGAAAGAAAACCAGGTTTCTATGAGTTCCAAATGCTCCATTAGCACTATGTGGTTCTGTTCTCTCAACTTGCCAGAACTGCTCTGCATTATCCTTCATGTTATAATACCAAATTTTTCAATGCTTTGCTCTAGGATGTTTGTGTCATTGGTTTAACTCAAGCTGCAAACTGCAAATGGCACTATATTTCTAACATTGCTATAATGACGTGAGTGTTACCAAAAGTTTGGCACTTGTCCCTGAGGCTGCATCAGAAGAACGAGGACAAGAGGTTTGAGGAGAAGGAAAGGGGAGTTTATTATTATTATTTGCTGGTAAATGAGAAGTATGGCAAACTCACATCTTAAAGTACTACAATCCTATCTGTAAGAGGAAATATAGAGCTGTTAAAAGTATTTTTCAGCTTGGAGCTATTGCTATTTGACTGTAGTTGATGGTTATGATCCACCCCACCTCCGGGGAAGACAATCTCAGTGACCTCTGCTCCAACAATTCCATTGAGCCATCTCCTGTTGTACAAAGGACAACGGACAGTCTCCCCTACCTCTCTGATTACTGCATCAGGGATGCAGGTTTTAATTCCCAAAAGAGTGTGTGTGTATGCGGTGGAGAGGGGCAGAGTTTTAAAGAGACAACTCATAAAACATTCTACCCTTTTTCAGGCCGTTCCATCTGTTCCATGAGGAGGACTGAGCTGTTGGAGCCAATGTGGGAAATGTTCAGAGATTTGGGGCCCAGAGGCAGGATTTTAAAGAGCTGCTGACATTCCTCATGCACTTGGCAAGACGCTCCCAGAGTCACTTTACAAAGCAGCCCTGCATCAGCCAGCTCATCTCTGGGAGGCTCTTCATGAGAGGACATTGCTCTCTGCTCTCCAACATAACACAGACCTCCCTGCAAACACACCTGATGTGAGAGAAAATCCCTGAAAATAACCAGCCTGATCATTTCAGACCATTCATTGTGCAACAGGTGGAACCGCCACCAATACTGTTGTGGTGCACATGTAAAAAACACTGGCAAAAATATTCAGGTATACAGAGATTAAAGACAAAACTTTAATATCTGCCCAGGTTTGATGAGAATCGTTCTTTTTCCCTGCCTTATTTCCTCTTGTTAGCAATGGACCCTCTCCAAGCCCACAAACTTTAATGGAGACCACAACAATAGGTCGTGTTAGCAGGTGTGAAGCAGGACATTTTCCTGATTCAGACACTCAGGTAGAAAAGAA
Source organism: Lepilemur ruficaudatus (assembly GCA_963574885.1). Taxonomy (NCBI): domain Eukaryota; kingdom Metazoa; phylum Chordata; class Mammalia; order Primates; family Lepilemuridae; genus Lepilemur; species Lepilemur ruficaudatus. The sequence goes on from CAUYRT010010520.1 coordinate 14,814, forward strand.
AAGCCCTGGAAATGTTCCTCAGCCTGCCTCGCCTGGGGAGTGGTGCCAGTCAGGTGTCATTTGGACTCTTTTTCCACTACCTACCCTCATTAGCCATTTCTTCCCCTTTTAAAGAAATGCACACTGCTCACACATCCTAAGTTTAACAATGACCCCCAACCCTGGAGGGAAATAACCTCCCAAAGTCCCAGATAATTGTATGATTCAAAATATTGGTGCTGTCTGGCCAAAGTAGAGTAACAGGGACCAGACACATCCTCCACCTAAAACAACCCCTCAAAAGACAAATACATGAAAGAACAGTTTTCAAGACACTAGACATCGGGCACTGAAGGGTGTTGATCTCTGAGTGCTGGGAAACAAACAAGATGAGCCCTAGAATCGCCCCAGCTTACAGTCTTGGGAGAGTTTTTAGGATGTGGTGCAGGGAGGCAGAACTGACCAAGGTGGATTCCCTTGGTTGAGATCAAGCTAATAGTCCAGGGAGACCAAGGCAGCTAGAGTTTATGGGACAGAGTACTAGAGAAGAGAGAACTGCACAAAGGGAGAGAGAATTCCAAGGATCTGCAGAGGGTCCCCTGTGGGAATTCAGCACAAGGGCATAAGGAAATGACCCAGGAAAGAACCATCAAAAGACTAAGAGGGAACAGAGACTGGTGCTCATGCATGGCTGGAAACAATGCCTGTTCCTACCAACCAGACTGGAAAAACTCAACACTGCACGGGCCACTGGGTAAAGTACTCAGGAAGATCTTGCCTCAGTAGTGAAGAATCATTAGCCTTAGACTGGGCGCTGTTCCAGAACTGCCTAACAAATCATAAAAGTGAGACCCCCAAATTGCAAACTCTTTCAAGTAACTGAACTGCACAGTAGAACAAAGCTCCAGAAAATCTATAGGAATACAGCAATTTCCATCATCCAACAAGGTGACATTCACAATTTCTGGCATCCAATCAAAGACAACCAGGCATGCAAAGAGACAAGAACATGCAGCTCATCATGCAGAAGATAATCACTCAGTTGAAACCAGCCTAAGACTGACCCACATGTAAGAATTAGCAGAGAAGTTTATTGAAATACTTATTATTTATCAAAAGCTTATATGAGAATATTCTTAGCAGCTTTATTCATAATAGCTAAACACTGAAAACAATTTAAGTGTCTATGCAGGCGAATAAACAGACTGCTTAGCAATAAAAAAGAAAAAATCCTCTAAGAGATACATTAATGAATCTCAAACCCATCATGCTGAGCGAAAAAAGCCAAACATGAAAAAGTAGGTATCATACGATTTCACTTATTTGAAATTCTCAAACAGGTAAAATTAATTTGAGATGTTAGAAATCAGATCAGTGGCTGCTTCTGGAATGGGAGAATCTACTGACAAATAGTGCAAGGAAAGTTTTAGAGTGAGAAAATAGTTTCTACTGGATAGGGTGTGAGTTACAGCAGTATATGCATTGTAAAAGTGGATGGATTAAGCTGTGTAAACTGTGCATTTCACTCAATAAAAGTTTTTGTTAAAAAGTTTAACAATCCAACAGAAAACAGGTACTTCATGTAAGAGCAAATAAAATAGCCAATAATAAGCAGATGAAAATATGCTCATTGTCATTTGGATTCATGAAAAAATAAATTAGAATCATGGTGAGATACCATTTTGCACCCTCCAAATTGGTGATATGTTAAAATTTGAAAGTATTTGATTACATACTCTGTTGATGCAATATATATTGGAGCAACCACTTTGGAAAACATTTTGGCTTACCGAGTAAAGGAGCAATCTGAACTGCCACTCCTGGAAATATTTCTTTTAAAAAAAGTCTCGAGCATCAAAGACTTGTGGGTCTTGTTCACAGCAGTACTGTTTGTGATAACCAAAAACCTGAAAACCAGAATGTTTATTTATAGGATTATAGATAAATAGTGATATAGTCAAATATATGTGGAATAAATTCATAAGGACGTGGAATTTAATGAATTTCAGATACATGAATACATAGATGAATCTCAGGAGTATAAAATTGAGTGGAAAAAGCAAGTCTCCAGAGCATATCCACAGTGTGATTCCATCTATATAACTCTTAAAAACATGCAAAACTAAACCATATAATGTTTAGAGGTATAAGAACATGGTAACGCAGTAAAGATAATGGGAATAATTAACACAAGTCTAAACATGAAGTTTGAGAAGGGAGTAGAATTGTGCACACAATACAAAGGTGCTCATTGTGTTGTCATTTTTTAAACTTTACACTTATTCCACTAAAATTCCTTCTTGTCCACTTAATATTTAACATAAAACTTTTAGAAAAAAAATGAACAAAAAATATAGAAGGGTAGACCAAAGAATGTGAGATAAAATGCTGTACATGTAATTTTTTATTATCAATGACAACCTAAAAATCTTTATAAAATTCAATTATAAATCTGTCAACTTCTTAATGTTGAAATTTCTCATTTAGAATTATAAGATCACCATGTAATAAAGGCTGAACTGAAAGACTGTTAGTGAATAATGTTGTTTATAAAACAATGCACCCAGATAAATGTCAAGGTATTATAGAAAACATTATTTATTCCCAGCTCATAATTAATTGAATGCCCTGTGGAAGCAAGATGCTCTAGTAGAAAGGTTTTTGTCATTTCTATAAAGATGTTCATTCGATCTGCTATTTCACAACAGTTGGTTATGTGCAAGCAGAATTCAGAGTTATCAGAAGTAAACAGGGAACAACTTCCGGGGTGGGGGGAAGCAACATATAAGGTCCCATTTTTAAAAACCTAATATTCAAATTCAAAATGTTATTCCTTTCCTTCTGAATACTAATGGGTCCTCAGTGCATGCATGTATACAAACGTGCAAGTGCTATCTGGAAGAACTGCAGCATCTCAACCCCAATAACGGGTTGCTTGTGAAGGGAGACAGATTCCATTCTGACCTTTTAACCTTTTGCAAGACCAAAGTCTTCACAGGCAGATCTACCTGGATTCGGGATTCCACAGCCTGACTGAGTTGTCAAGCATTGGTCCCAAAGGAAGGGGCAAACCATACAGTGTTCTGACCCATCTAACACTTCTCCAGATAAACACACAGCGCAGTCTTAGGGGACACCTCCTACCCCGCAAGCCTGGGAGAGTGGCTGCCTGTAAGGGCGGGTAGAATACAGGAGGTGAGGCCTGGCAGGGGAGAAGCAGCCTGTTTTGTGGAATCACCCCAGATTTCTGCCCTAACCTTTGCCTGTTCGATAGAGGTCTTTGACATTTTTACTGTAATTCAAAAGCAATTAACATGAAAGCTGCTTTCAGACACACAGGGGATATTTAAATACATTATTATTCTCTTAGTAATAGGAATTCCAATACCTCCTGTATCTTCACATAAATCTAGAGAAGCTCTCTCTGTATGTGTCATGAAGCCCTCTGCCACCTATCCCTGATCCTGTCAACTGAGAAAAGAACAACTCACATGGCAAAGACAGGAATATGAACAGAGGCATGGGCCGATCCTGTTCCTCCACGACGGCAACCGACCCTCATGCCTCAATGATTTTGTAAACCACTGAAGCTTTTATTCCTTAAATCCTAAAAAAAATCTCATCCTGGTTAAGTGCTGGGCATACCAACATAGTGGCCCCAAGCTATGCTGGAATAATCACCGAGTATCAGCAGCATGGAAAGAAAGATCCCTCAGAAGAGATTAGAAATAGCTAGAAAGTCAGGTTACTTAAGGCAATATTCCCCATATAGAAACATTTAAGGAGGGAAAACTGGTTTCTACTGAGAAATTAAATGTAGACTTAAAAGATTATCTCTTTCCGAACATCTAGTTACCATGTCATTAGTACCAAATGTATCAAGGTAACAATAATGTAGCTAAGCATAACAGGACAGACAGCAATCAAACATCCCCACAACCTTCCAAGAGGCACCGCTGAGCAGCACAGGGGTGTGACGTTGCTACCCCTCCCAGTTAGGCAGAGAGTATTGCTAAGTGCCATTAAATTGCACAAATTATCAAGATATCACGTGGAACCTGGACCATGTAATGTCACAAGAACTCAGAATCTGGAGAAATCTGCTGCTTCATTTATAGTGTGTGCTATAGCACTGCAGGGTCAAAACTAAAGGAAAACAGAGGAAAAAAGATTCATTGTTGTGGCCCCAGACCGATCACCTGAAACACAAAGCCTGAGAGTTTGCCTATTATATATACAGCTGTGGATTCCAAAGAAACAAGAGCCCTAAATCACGGGAGAAAGTTTAAGGACTCGAGAAGTGTAACAATAAAGCTTTATTTGAAGCTTAATTTATAAGCGCATCTATCACTTTCCATTCAAATTGTGAGTTTTAAGCAGAGCATTGCCTGACCACACGGACGGTATTGAGGATCTTCTAGTTCAACCTTTTAAAAGAGGGTGTTTAATTAAGATTCTGGAGGCTTCATCACAGAAACAAAATAATTTCTTGTTGAAATTACGGGGCACACAATAAGAAAATGGCACAATGCAGTGCCTTGTGGGGATGAGGGGAAACTTGCCCTTTCCCCTGAAAGTTCACTGAAAGATCAACTCACAATTAAGGCAGATTAATAACAGGAAGAGGTCTATTTACCGTGCACACGGGGAGAATACCAGAGTATTGGAGAATACCCCCAATATCCCGGTAGGATCCAGATATTTTTATACATGCCTTTTAGAGGGGAGTGGAGATGAGGAGTATAGGTAATTCTGTTCAGGGGCAATAAATGGTTGCTAGGAAGGATGAACAGATACTTGGGAGAATGAATGGATGGGGGAAACAGATTGATTTGTAAACTAACCTGGGAGACAGGTGTTATGTTTAAAATGATTTGAGCTAGGTCTGGTTGCATTCTTGATTTTCTTTTCTGCAATATATTAAGATGGCAAGGAGGGGAAGGGAAGTCAGTTGTTGTTTTTGATGGGCCTGTTTTTTTATGAAGAAAGAGGGAGAGCCCCTTCCAAGACCTGTTGTTCTGTAAGGACCTTTAATACAAAATACTCCTTATACCAAGGAGTCATATTTTAGGGTGAAATTTCCTGAGCTCCTTCAGCCCTAAACTGTCAGGCTTCATTTGTAGATCCAGCTCTTGATCAGCTGGATCAGAGGATAAGACTCCCTGAGGGAAAGGGGAGTGGATGTTCCCAGAGACTCTGCAGGCTTGGAAGGAAACGACAATAGAGCAAACATCGCGCATGTAGGTGGAGGTTGCAGAGGGTTCTGACGGTGAAAATCTCCATAGTAACAGCCAAAAGGCCCACCCCACATGTCTGAAATTGGGAAAAGCTGAAGGAGCCTTAAAAATCATCCAATGCTCTCATTTTATAAAAAAGGGATTAACGGAGTTTCTAATTCGTAGGACTTTGACATGGATTTTCTTACTCCAAATCCTTTATACCCCTCTTTGATCCATTCTAATCCAGCAAAGCATGGATGCTGGAGCCAAATACAAAGGTTCAGGTCCTAATTCGTCTGCTTGTTAGTAGCAGGGTTTTAGTCAAGTGACTTAAACTTTCTGTCTTTTAGTTCAGTTAATTTTTTTGTAATCTGTAAATAATACATAATGCGTAGAGTTCTCATGAGGATTCAATGAGTAAATGTAGGGAAAGTGCATTTGTGGCTTTGTGAATATAGCGTTATGCTTTATTGTGTTTAGCAATTATCATAAGTATTGTTGTTAATTATGGGAAAACGAAAAGGAAAATGTCGGAAAAGCAAATTTTGATTTTACTTTATTTTATTTTATTTTTTTTCCATCTCTGCTGAGCACATTATGATTTTAAACAATGCTTTCAATTCCAAGAGTGGTAGAGGAGCCATCTCCATCAATAATGTCAATGCATAAAAATGTGACCATTCTTTAATTTACTTCTTCACAGTTGCATGGACATCAGAAGTTATTCTCTTCCTGCCAAAAACCCACGGACATCTATTAAACATACTCACAAGTTCAATATCAGGGGCTGGGGAAATGAAAGAGAAACAAATCGACAGTGTTCTGTAAGGCCAAAGACGGAAGCTGTTTGAAGCAGTGAGGAAACTTGATTTTGGGAGTACATCAGCTTTCAGCTAAGATCATTGGTAGATTAAGGATTGTGTTGGCCTTTGTTGAGAGATCTGTGATGAAGACATTTCCCAGGAGAGAGACACCTTTCAGTAGAGGTCATGAAAGCTGCCAGAGTCAATGGTCTTCCTTTATGTTAATTAGATTGACTGTGGTAATCACTTCACATTCTATATGTGTATCAGAACACATGTGGTACACCTTAAATAAGGCTGAGGGGGAAAAAGACGGCATTGTGTCAATCCCATTACCTTACATGCACTTTATTTATTTTATTTATTTTTTTTTTTGAGACAGAGCCTCACTTTGTTGCCCGGGCTAGAGTGCTGTGGCGTTAGCCTAGCTCACAGCAACCTCAAACTCCTGGGCTCAAGTGATCCTTCTGCCTCAGCCTCTCAAGTAGCTGGGATGACAGGCATGCGCCACCATGCTTAGCTAATT
>CAUYRT010010521.1:0-10118 GCA_963574885.1 Lepilemur ruficaudatus
GACCCCGTCTCTACTAAAAATAGAAAGAAATTAATTGGACAACTAAAAATATATAGAAAAAATTAGCCGAGCATGGTGGCACATGCCTGTAGTCCCAGCTACTTGGGAGGCTGAGGCAGAAGGATTGCTTGAGCCCAGGAGTTTGAGGTTGCTGTGAGCTAGGCTGACGCCACAGCACTCTAGCCTGGGCAACAGAGTGAGACTCTGTCTCAAAAAAAAAAAAAATTATTAATGATTCCATGGATACAAGCAAAGGAAGAGTGGGCAACACATCGTTTTTGGGAAACCATCAAACACAGCACCTGAAACTGTCCATTTTCTTATATTCAGCACATTTTGGTTATGCACTTACAAGTTTTTAAGTGTTGTCTGCAAAATAATTTCTCACAAGAGGAAGACGGTTTGGTTTGGGGACAAATTTATTTCACATTTTCTTACAAAGTTTACATACCCCTCTCCCCATTCTTTAGCTTGCCTGCATACAAATCCATAAATTCTAGGCTTATTTATAATAAGCAGTGTAGATATACCAGAAATGTCCTACTAAGTAAATTTCATAAATAGGGACTCCCTGGTATCTTTCCACTGGTAAATACTATGAACAGATTTAAAAGAGAGTCTGGTGAGGCCATTTATTCCTCTAAAGGTCCCAAGAAGGGAGAGAATTAGTCACAGGCCTGCTGTTAACACCTTACGTTCTCATGACTCGGCTTTAATGTTTATATCTTAAGTTCAAAATGTAATCAATTTTAGGATTAAAGGATTATTTGAGAAATCCTGAAAATGATCCCATGCATATTTGATAATTTATTCAGAATTATTTCTGAAGCAATAATGAAACAAAAAGAAATCTTTGCCTTGTAAAACAATGACTACCCTTTTTTAAACAAAAATAAGCACTTTTGTGTTTCTAGGACACATAAGTAAAATAATGTATTCAATTAAGTTATTTATTAGATAAGTTTTCCTTTTGATAAAATAGTTGAATCTAAAATTAAAACTTCTAATTTATTTTTAAAAGCAATAAGGGAATTGTGATTTTGATTATATGAAAAACTAAATTAAAAATTCTTCCTTCATATTACTTAGAATTAAAATATTTTTCTGTATTAACTATAACAAATATACTTTAAAATGCACAGCTAGTATCTCAAGGAAATCCCCCAATTACAGAAATACAGAAGGCAAAATGTATTAGATGAGTTGACTCAGGCTGCCCTGGGCATAGGGAATGTGGAGGGTGACCTTATTGTTTAAAGGCCTTGGTTTTCATTTGAAACTACACAAGAGAAGTGCTCCCATTTAAAACAGAACAAAAACAGGGCCCCTTAAAAAAAAAAAAGTGCATACTTGATGGACTAAAATTCCCATCTGACAGCACAGAACATTAAGGAAGTTTGTCTTGCCTCTGGGTGGAGAAACAAGTTCTCTTTAACAATTCTTAATTTTGTACCTCTGCTTCACACAGTTTTGGGGTCCAAATTCACACACACACACACACAGAGTAGAATAAGCAATTTTTTCAGTGATATAGAAACCAACCACTAGAAGAACAAAAACAGGACATCTGAAAATAGCGACCTCATGGTAAAAGCCTTCACGTATGTTTTATTTTTTAATCATTTACACGTATTACTATGCTTAAAATTAGATAAATATAGGTAGGTGGGTAATTAGAAAGAAAGAAAACAAATAAACCAATGGGCAATGTGATCACATTAAAACAATTCAAATCAACTACGAAGTGTTGTTCAATCCTCTACTCTTAAATTATTCACGAGGGCATTTTGACTTTCTGAAGTTCATAAGCAGAGTGCAAATCACCCAAGCAGAAGTGATTTTCCGCTTTTAAGCCAAAGCCCTGAATAGCTAGGGAGTTGCCTGTAGGAATTAACCAGAACAAAATCCTGATTAAACAACTAATTGGCTTGTGCACTAATGAAAAGAAAAACAAAGTACATTTCTCTACCTCAGGACACAGAGTCATAAAAAACAGAGCTTTTTAAAACCACCTCTAAGAAGATGTTTAAATCACCGACAATAAAATTCAACAAGGTGACGCCTGTAGGAAAGAACGATGAGAAGGAACAAGGTTCTCACCCGAGCAATCAGTCTCAGCCATCCACAAAGCAGGTATGTCCTTTACATTCCCAAGTAAGTCTTGATTCTCATTATTTCTTGTGTGGTAACAGAATTTAATAAACGCTGTGATATATAAGATCACTTAGCACTTTTACTTGGTACCATCTGGGTGTGTACTGTTTGGGGCTTATCCCCATTAAATTATATATTCTGTAGGTTTTTGTTTAAAAACAGAGCAATAAATGTTTAGGAGACTACATTAGAATTTTGAAAAGCCACGTAAGACTTCTTGTTGCTGATTTTCACTTCTACAATCATCCAAAATGGAATCATTTCTCAAATGTAAATTGACTATATGATTTAGTTTCAACAAAGAATGTCAAGCATCCTATTCTTAATAAACCACATTTTAACAATAAATTCTCTAGACCAACAGGGAACCCATTGGTTCTCTATTGAGTGGAAGTAATTTTACCACTAGGGATATTTGGCATTATCTGGGGACATTTTTGGTTGTCACAGTTTGTGGATGGAGATATTACTGGCATCTACTGGGTAAAATCTACTGATGCTGCTAAACACGCTACCATGTGTAAGACAGCCCTCCACAACACCAAAATTATCCACTTCAAAATGTTAATACTGCCAAGGTGGAGGAATCCCACTTTAGACAAATCTTTTCCCAAGTTCTAAGTCTATTCTTCTGTAAAATATAGATAACAATATATGCTTTGTGCCTTTGTTATGACAACTAGAGACAGTATATAGAAACACATAGTAGGTACTTTCCAAGTGCCAATTATTATTATTAATTATTTGTGTTTTTGTGACAGGTTTAAGTCCAAAGTGATAATTACAAAAGCCGTATTTACTTACAACTATCTAGAGAATAATTTCCATGAATTACTTGCTAGAATTACCTAAAAGAGCTGCAAAAGATTATTAGAGCAACAGTTATTTTCCGATCTGAAAGAGCCAGATGAGAGACATCAAGTACAAGCAGGAGTGTGCCTTAGAGACTAGGGTAGCATGGTCTAATGATTCAGGATTAAGTGAGCCTAGAGGAGAGACAACACCGAGATTACTTAACATGGGCCTTGGAAAACCCACCTTCCTTTTCTGATTGACATTGACTATCTTTGCAGTAGAGAGGAGATGTAGAGATTTGAGCTTAGCCTTGCTTCATGAGAGTGCCCTGGACTTCTTTCTAATTCTTACTTCAAAATAAATAACCCCACACCTTAAAAGTCATTTATATGTTTAAGAATGTATGGAATGTCACAAATATTGGGTAGCTGGGTATTTCACCTGGTCATGTAGCGTTTTCTTCAGGAAAGTCACTGCATTCATATTTAACTCTTGCCTACCATGATTATTTTTTCAAAGAGTATGTAATATAGCTAATATGCATTCTCTTGGAGAACATAGTGGCTGACAGCAATAACTATGCGTTGAGCAATGTGCTAAGACCTTTCCAGGCACTATTGTGTTTGATCACCACAACAGCATGGGTTCTATTATAATTTGCCACTTACACACAATTAGCAAGTGACAAAACCTGTATTGGAACCCTGTTTTATCTGACTTCAACACCCAAGAGCTAAATCACTAGGCTTTACTGCTCCAGAACAGGAAGAATATTAGTTGTATCAACCCTTTCAACTACTCTGTCCACAGGATAAAGGGATGTTAGAGAGAAGGCACAGAAAAGAGCAGAAACTCCTTAAAGAGTTGTCTTTCCTTCAGAAGCAGGGTTACTGGAGTAGTACTTAAACTAGGCACAAGTAGAGCAACACTTACGTATACCCTATGCTATTCCTACAGCCATAATTTGTGGATATTAATCATGAAGTCTACTGTCATCAAATTATAATATCTTAAAAGTCATATTTGGGGAATTATTTGCATCTGTTCTTTCCAAGAGCACGTAGCTATAAGAAAAATATTTTTTCTCCAGGTTCAAATATGCTAAATGTTAAATATGACAGAAAGTTAAAATCTTATTTTCTTCCACAGAATATAACCTTTTAAAATGGCATTTAAACAATAAGCCTCTGAAATAAAATAAATACAAATAAATTGTTTGAGTCATGAGAAAATAAAGAGGAATAAATAAATTTATATTGTATTTTTTAAAGTGTCATTCAAAGAGTTCATTCACAAACCAAAATGTCATAGGTAATTTCTGCTTATCAATAAACAATAATGCAAGAACTGCAAACTCAGCCTAATCCAAACTCTCTCTCTCTCTCTTACTCCAGAATAAGACACTATTCACATAAATCTACGTGTGTACACATAAAGACTACGACAGGAATGTTTATGAATGACATCAAGCATGAAGTAAAAGTACTGAACTGAAGTCAGAAGGCTTTATCACTATTTATAAATAGTCCTGGATCTATACCTTTCCATGTTCATATCAACTAGTCACTTAATCAATTTCCTATTCAATAGCATAACAATAATAGCTGCTTTGCCTAACACAGGTGGTATCTGTGAGGCTTAAATGAAATCATCCATTTAATTTGCTTTTTAGCTTAAAATGCTTCTATGACATACAGTGCCTATAAATAATGTCAAAACTCCATATCACAGCACACAATACTCTCAATGTCCTCCTCGTACCTGCCTACTTCTTGCCTCACACTCTATCCCAACCAACTACTTCTACTGTAGTCTCCCTCCACCTATACACAATCACATCTCTGGCTCTTGCGAAACCTGTACAGTACTCCTGAAATGTTTTCCATGTTTGGTTTGCAGGAAAACCAAAATCTCATCTTTGTAAAAATAGAATCACTTCTTTTTTAATAGTTTCCTTCCTTTCCCTTCCACTCCAGTAGAACTGACCACTCCATGTCTACACCCCATCTCTATCATCTACAGACATTGTTGCCTCACCTACATTTTCTTGCACTTACGTTTTTGTGTGTTTGTTCCCCCTCCTAGACTGTGCATAGCTTGGGAGTCAATCTTTCTGTGTTCTTACCTTACATCTTGTCTCACTCTTCCGCTATGGGAACATTTTCAGACATACACTGGCCATGTCCAGTGTGGCATACCTGTGTTTCAAAGGAAAGCTTAAATGATTATACAAATGATAAGGTAGAAGCAGATGAAATCATGGAAAGAAGACAGAGATCTATGTCTAAAGGGACTAAACTGTCTTCTCTCCACCATTTTAAATTCAACTGCTAAAGACCTAGACTGGGACCAATGCTAGGCCTCCCTAGAATTCAGAGGAACATGACCGAGAGAGCTGCAGCATCCACACCAACGAAAACAGAAGGTTCCTGTGGCCAAAAAGCTGTGAAGGTAGAGGTTGATTATTTACTAGTAGGCCAAGAATGCCCATTTAAGTGAAAGAATCATCATTTTTTTAGTACATAATAAACAAATGGTCAATATTAATGATAGGATTGATAATTGAGTGGAAAACAATGCTACATTTTACATTCAACTTCATTTTTATGTAAATTCATCACACAAAAATCTCTATTTTTTTTTCCTCAAAGGAAGAAAACAAAAGTGAAAAGAAATCTCTGGAAACCAAGATGATTCCAGTCACACTGGAAGAGTCACATGCCAAAACACAAGGTCAGAATGCAATCTGTAGAAAAAAGCTAAAAAGTAAAATACATATTTCTCTGAAATATGTTGTCTGATGAAAGCTTTGTCCTTGACTAGATGAATTATCTAGAGTAACACTGAGACTATTCAAAGATCTTAATGTTTACAAAAACATTATTTCTTCATTCAGTCACTCATTCATCCATTCAGCAGACCTTTTTTTATTACCTACTATGGGCTGGGGATGCAGTGGTGCACAATATGGGCCAAGTCTGTGCTAACGTGGAGCTTATATTCTAGAGAAAATGAAACAGATCATACATAAGTAAGCATACAGCGAACAATGCAATTTCAGACAATGATCAATGATAAGGATTATAAAGACAGTACAATGGATATGGATTATACATATTTAATGGTTCAGTGCTCACTCCTCTGCTCCCCTCCCTCTAAACTCTTCCGATTAAAAATCCTATCTACTCCTAAGGCTACCACACTTGTTTCTACATGGATGATTCCAGATGCATATCAGACCAACTTCTTGTTTAAGACCTTGTTCAATATTTTCCAACTAACCACTAGACATGAATGCCTATATGTTCTGCTACATCCCAAAGAGAGCATGTTTAAGACTGAATTCCTTATATTCGCCATCATAGAAGCTCCCCCTGCTGATTTACTTCTATCCCTGGTACTTTCCTTCTTTCCATCTCCCAAGCTCAAAATCTCGTTCATGTTTTATTCCTCTATCTAGTAGTAGGTGCTGAAAAAGAAATTAGTCACCAAATCTTCTTTCATAATGACCTTCAAACCTTCTTCCTTCCTTTCCAATCCCAGCAATATCATCCTAGTTCAGGTCTTTATTAGTAATTCATGCCTGCACTACTCCCAGCCTCTCTAAGTGGTCTCTTCCATTTCGAACTGTATTTCACCCTCTTTCCTATTTATCTGGCCCAAATACTATTGCCACATTTTCCATTAGCTACTACTTTATCTTACACCTCTGTTCAAGAAACTTAAGTGCCTCCACATCGCCTACAGGACAAAATCTAAATTTCTCCACCTGACTTTGTAGAACCTAATGTGATCTAGTCCCAGGCCCCCTTTTAGGCCTTCTCTCTTGCTTCTCCTCAGTAAGAACGCTATACCCTAAAAACGCAAAAATGAGTGGGGAATCAATAGAACAGAAAGTGCCTATGTTAAATAATGAAAACAAAACACTGTTGCCATAGAACTAGAACAAATGTTTTGCTTTTCATCTATTAGACAGTCTGTGTATGATAATTTTTTAATGACTTTCTATTTGCATTAAAACAAATACTTGAACTGAAGTGCAACTGAATTTTCACCAGCCAGCATGTCCCTTCTCTAAGGAGGAAAAAATAAGAAATACACAAAAATTGCAACCAAGATTGTATATAAGAAAACAAATCACAAGAAAGGGTTTAAATAAAAAAAATTGCTGTCAAGGAATATCCCCCCAATCAAAAGCACTGCTCTGAACAAATGGCCCCACTCTTATTCTACTTGTCTATTCCTATTTAAGAGAAAAGGAAAGGATTTATATGAAGAAAATAACTGAATTTTACATGGTGATGTAAAATAAACTTAAATAATTGGAGAGAAACAATATATTTCCACTTGGGAGAATAATATTTTAAAGATGCTGATTTTTTTTCCCTAAGTTAATTTATATTCCTACTTTCCCATCCTCTTCTCTACCCACTTTAAACAATATAATTTTTAACGAAAACAAAGGGAAGAAAATTTACTTTAGTTTTCTTGAGTTTATTTACTTATTTTTCAAGAAGAGCCCTGTGTTTTTACTATTCAAATTAGAATTCAGAGAATACTTACTTGGTCTTACACAGACCAGGTGTTTTCACCACTATCTTTCTTCTGCATTTTCATATCAGCCAAGTAGATAGGAAAACATTATCTCCCAAATATATAGTCAGCATTTACTTACCTGAATAGAAAGAAATAAAATAAGTGAATGTCCTACAATAAGTTTTTAAACATAAATGCAATATAATATTACTTCCTAACTAATGACTTATGCTTGACTATTCAATTGTTAAATTATCTGATTTTAAAATATGTAGTATAATGTGTTAATGAAAGAGGGAAGCATCTAATAATCATAAGGCTCTATTTCTAATAAAAGTCAATATATATAAAACTTCCACAAATAGAATCATATGCCAAGAGGATAAGTAAAAAATATGGTCTTGGATGGGCGCAATGGCTCACACCTGTAATCCTAGCACTCTGGGAGGCCGGGGTGGGCAGATCATTTGAGCTCAGGAGCTCGAGACCAGCCTGAGCAAGAGCAAGATCCCGTCTCTACTAAAAAAAAAAAAAAAAGTAGAAAGAAATTAGCTGGGCAGCTAAAAATATATAGAGAAAAAATTAGCAGGTCATGGTGGCGCATGCCTGTAGTCCCAACTACTCTGGAGGCTGAGGCAGAAGGATCGCTTTAGCACAGGAGTTTGAGGTTCCTATGAGTTAGGCTGATGCCACAGCACTCTAGCCCGGGCAACAGAGTGAGACTCTGTCTCAAAAAAATAAGAAATGACTTCTAAAATAAATGTGGTCTTGCCTTTTCTTTATCAACAATAGAAGAACAGTATTCAATCTTCAAATTATTTTAAAAGAAGAAGACCCTTCTGTAAATCAAACAAGAATCTTCATTGCATATACTGAAATGTGGTTAACAAATAAAGTATTGAGAAAAAGATAAACATTCTACAGTAGCACTAAGATCTACATGCACCAAAGAAAACCAAAAAAAACAAAAGAGGCCACAGAATTATCAAGATAATTTGATTCACAGTACAATTCTATTTTACTATGAGTTACTTTATAATAGTGATGGTTTAAATCTACAGTTCTTTGCACAGAAAAATATAGCCTAAATGGCATAAAACCAAGGGTCACGTGTTTGGAATGACAAGTTTATTCTTATCTTTGTTATACTTTTTTCAAAGTGTATTTGTAAGCTTAAATTTTTCATAGCTGGTAATAAAAAACTCTTTTGTGGAAGTTTCAGTTAACAGAGGAGCTATTTGGGTAGGAAGAAAAATATAGTATCATTTAAATCTGCAGACTTAGCATGTCTTCAAACACTTCAATAGGAATAACTGTTATATTTAAGATATTTTGTCTTGAAAAAGCAAAATTATTAGTGTTTAAAGATAGCCTCCAATACATGCTTGGTATTTTTGTGTTCTTCACTTCAAAACATGCAGGTGCAATGTCATAAAATCTGCAGATGTTGATTTCTGATTATAGAATTCTTATCTTCTGCAGAGCATGGTTTAATTTATATCTGCCATGGAAATGAAGAATGGAACAGATTTTGGATTCAAATAAAGATAACTTACTAATGTCCCTTTTTGATTACAACCATCTTTCTTAAGCTTCTACTTCACTTATATTACATTAAATGCTTCCTCCAACAAATGTTTGGTACCAGTAAAGGATATGTAAATAACTAATCTAATGGTTTATGGTGCTCCAAAGTGACCTTATCTGTGTGAAAATGGGTTAAAGATGAGTACCCATAGCTAGTATGATGTGGTAGGCTACATTACCCACATAATAGCCACCAAAAGACTTCCATGCCCTAATCCCTCAAATCCATAAATATGTTTCTTTGCATGAAAAAGAAAATGCTGATGTTAAGTCAAGGATCTTGAAATGGGAATAATATTCTGGATTATTCAAGCCACCCCAATGTAATCAAGGGAGCCTTACAAAGCCAAATAGTCAAAGGCAGAAGGAGGAAATGGAACGCTCAAAGCAGAGGTTGGATTGCTGCACTCTGGGGGTAAAGGAAGGAACCAGGAACCAAGGGATGCAAGTAGCCTCTAGAAACTAGAAAAGACAAGAAAATAGATTCTGTCCTGAAGCTACCAGAAGGAATGCAGCCCTTCAGATTCATTTTAGACTTCTGACATCCAGAACTATAAGAGAATAAACTGTGCTGCTTTAAGCCATTAAGTTTGTGGTAATTTGTTACAGCAGCAACAGAAAACTAATACCTACGGTTTAAAATATTCCAACTTTAAATACTAATATAAAATGGAATGATTTTAAAAGTGAAATTGAGTTTTACTACAGACAATCATGTTTACATTTATAGTGAAGGCACTATATTATACAAAAAAAAAAGAGAGAGTTTTAGAGTTTAACACCCCAGAATTCAAATCATAATATTACTTTCTAGCTCTTTAGTCAAGACATTTAACATCTCTGAGTCTCAGTTTGCTCATGTATGAAATAAGGATTACACCATCATCAGTGTTAGGTTGTGAGAAATAAATTAGTTAATATATTAATAGGTAAGGCATTGAGCATGGAGGTTAGTAAATCCAACGTTGACAGAAGCCAGACAGACTTCATAAATGAGGACCATGCATGCCCTGCCTGAGGAGGCCAGAGGCCACTCAGCTCCACAA
>CAUYRT010010522.1:0-20411 GCA_963574885.1 Lepilemur ruficaudatus
TGAAAAAAAGAGAAAACTTGCAGTTTTATTTTCCTGGAGAAACAAATTAAAAGTGATTCCAAGACTCTAATAATGAATGCCCACTTTCCAAATTGAATTAAATAAATTCTTAAGGAAACTATTATCAGAGTGAATAGAAAACCTACAGAATGGGAGAAACTATTTGCATGCTATACATCTGATAAAGGGAGGATAACTAGAATCTATATAGAAGTCAGAAAAATCAGCAAGAAAAAATCAAACATTCCTATCAAAAAGTGGGCAGAAGACATGAGCAGAATTTTGTTTAGATCCTGCCAAGAAGGCATTTGTGCAAAATCTGGAAGGTGACACGAAACCTTTAGCAGTAGCAAGCAAGCTTACAGTCTTTGTGAAATGTGAAGCAATAGCTGAGCATTCTTCCTACAAATCACCTACTTAGGTGCTGACATGCAAATATGGTTACTGGCTATAAATAATATCCTAAAATTTTTGACCAAAGCAACGTTAGCTACATCCAAAGTATCTGAAGCCTAGCAAAAATCTAAGGGCTGGAAGCCCTTCCAATTGTAAGCACCTAGCTCTCTTCCTGTTAAAACACTTCAAATGGGGTCTCTTTTTCTGACCAAATTCTACTGATATGGAGGAAACTCGTTACCTTTGACTATGAAATACAGAAGAACAGAATCCTCCTGCTTCTTTTCCCATGGTAACTAAGGCTTAAGTCCCAAGGTTGGCTCCTCCCTAGATGGTGAAACAAAAGGGTGGCTATAATTCACTGGTGACAGCAACAGAGATGTGTCCAGTGGCAGACAAGTCAAAGGCCAGTGATGGCTGTGATGTCAGATGAGACATTTTGCTCTTTTTCTGATAAGACAGATTTGCTTTGATATTTGATCCTCCATACTGCTTAGGATTTCACTCATTTTGCCAATTGTTTAAACTCTCTCTATATTAATATTTCTAAATAAAATTAATTTTTTGCTATAGCTGGAGCCCAATAACCATAAGTGATATAATTCATGTTATTGAAACCATTTGCAATAATGGAACTCTAGACACTAGCCTGTAGTAAGAAGTATTATGGTTGAGGAAGCAAAAAATAAAAAGGGGGCTGAGTTCTGAAATTTACAGAATGTCCTTGACTTCTTAAATTTACTTGAATGAGGGTGTTTTATCTTCTATATCTTTATATAAAATATAGAGGTTGTTTCCAGACTACTAAAGCCTTAATGTTGGTGTCAGTTAATATCTTAGAGAGGTGGAAAGTGTAAAATTTAATCCATTTAAACTAGTTGGGCAAATAGGACTATTATTGACCATTATTGCTAAACCTAATGTTTGATGACAATAAGAACTATAGAAACTGGTTTATTTCAAAATAAATTTGCCAAAGATATAATTATGCATTATTAAGTGAAGGACTATGATGATATAATGTGCATTTAAAATATTTCTAATTATAATACCTTAATAGTTTTCTATAAATGTTTTGCTTAGATATTTTTCATTCAGAACCTGTCCACTAATAAATGGTAAAAGAGACAGTTATCAATTATGGTTTCCAAATTTTGCAATTAAATGATAACACTTTTTTATGTTCTTGGACACATGTAAAGGACACACGTTCCTTTGAAGAGAGGAAACTTAGACAACTTATTTCCCTGTTTATTTTGTGCTAGATACTTAAAAATATTTTAACTTTTCTCAAGATTTTAAAATTTCTTTTCTCTAAACAAATTCCCTGTGCCTTTTGTACTTATCAATTTAGACTATTTTTTTGTCCTACTTTAGAGTGAGTCAGAAGATGACTCATATCTAGAATCTACAACAAACTCAAACAAATCAGCAAGGAAAAAAAATAACCCTATTAAAATATGGGCAAAAGACATGAACAGAAGTTTTTCAAAAGAAGATAGACAAAGGGCCAAGAAACATATGAAAAAATGCTCAACATCACAATCATTAGGGAAATGCAAATTAAAACCACAACAAGATATCACCTTATCCCTGTTAGAATGGCTTTTATTAAAAAGTCCAAAAACAATTAGATGCTGACATGGATGCAGAGAGAAATGGCGTGGGTGCTTTACACTGTTGGTGGGGCTGCAAATTAGTACAACTTCTACGGAAAACAGTATGGACATTTCTCAAAAGAGCTAATAATAAAAGTAGATCTATCATTAGATCCAGAAATCCCACTACTGTGTATTTACCCAAATGAAGTCATTTTATCAAAAGGATGCCTGCTCTCAAATGTTTATTGCAGCACAATTCACAATTGCAAAGACGTGGAATCAACTCAAGCACCCATCAATTCATGAGTGGATTAACAAGATGTGGTATATGTATACCACAGAATTTTTTTTTTTTTTTTTTTTTTTGAGACAGAGTCTCACTCTGTTGCCCGGGCTAGAGTGCTGTGGCATCAGCCTAGCTCACAGCAACCTCCAACTCCTGGGCTCAAGTGATCCTTCTGCCTCAGCCTCCTGAGTAGCTGGGACTACAGGCATGTGCCACCATGCCCAGCTAATTTTTTATATACATATTTTTAGTTGTCCAGCTAATTTCTTTCTATTTTTCAGTAGAGACGGGGTCTCGCTCTTGCTCAGGCTGGTCTTGAACTCCTGAGCTCAAATGATCCGCCTGCCTCAACCTCCCAGAGTGCTGGGATTACAGGTGTGAGCCACCACACCTGGCATTATACCACAGAATATTAATCAGTCATAAAGAGAATGAATTGTAGCAGCAATTTGGATGGAACTGGAGACTATTATCGTAAGGGAAGTAACTCAAAAATCGAAAAACAAACACCACACACACTGTCTAATAAATTGGAACTAACTGATGAGTACATGTGTCCACAGAAGAAAGTAAAAGTCATTGGAAATCAAGCAGTGGGTAGGAGGAATTGAGGTGGGGCAAAAATCTACCTAAGGGGTACAATGAACACTATTTGGGTGATGGGCACATTTGTAGTCCTGACTCGAGCATTACAAAGGATATCCATGTAACAAAAATATTTGTAACCCCGTAGTATTTTGAAATAAAATTTAAAAAATTCAAGTGAAAAAAATAAAACAAATAAAAGTTAAATAAAATACACAGTAGATACTAAATAATTATTAGTTGTCTTAAAGTTTAATTGTAAGAAGCAGTAACTATTGAAATAACGATTTTTTGTTAATACATAAAAAACATATGTTTAATGTATACAATTTGATGAGTTTGGACATATGCATACATCCATGATACCATCATTGCAACCAAGGTAATAAACATATCCATCACCTCCAAAAATTTCCTCGTGTACCTTTGTGTGCACACACATGCACGTGTGTGTGTTTTGTGTTAAGAATAATGAGATATACTCTGTTAACGAATTTTTAAGGGCACAAATTTTTAGAAGCACAATGCTTTACAGGAAATCTCTGGAACTTATTCATCTTGCCTAACCAAAACTTTATACCCATTGAGCAATAACTCCCCCTTTTCCCCTCTCCCCAGCCCCAGGAACCAACCATTCTATTCTCTGCTTCTATGAGTTTGACTATTTTACATAGCTCATATAAGTGGAATCATGGAGATTTGTCCTTCTGTGACTGGGATTATGCTTTTTTCACTTGGCATAATGTTGTTCAGGTTCATCTATATTGTTGCAAATGACAGGTTAGACATTGAGGACAATTTACTTTAAAATGAATAAAAAGGGCAAACTCTAAGAATCATATAAGCAGATAAAGTAAGATCCGAAGAATGGGCCCCACTTGTACTCGCCATCAAACTGGTATTGACTGATTAACACTAAGGTGTTCAAATGGTGGGAGCGATCACTAGGGAATTGAGGGGTGGGGGGTAAACCCACATCTGAGCGATGTGGTGGGCACTGTGGAGGGGTGGGATATGCTTGGAAAGTAGTTGGGGAGCAGAATTAGGGGTCTCAATAGGGGAAAGGAATTCCTCTAAAACTGATTTATGTGATTAACTGTACACCTTGGTAAATTCACTGAAAATCATTTAATTGTACACTTAAAGTGGAGTAAAGGCATGATATGTAAAGTATACTTCAATAAAAAAAAAGAGAGAGGGAAAACAATGGTGCTATGAAATAATGAATTTAGATTCTAAGGAAGGGTATAAAATGAATGACTATATCAATGGTGCAGGATGTGCACTATAAATGTTTCACTAAAGTTAATTTTCATTAAAAGCACCCTTGGCCACAAAGAGACCTTTAAAATATATGACTTCTTTTGTCACTCTAATAATTAATCCTCTTCACTATGGGAAAGTAAAATGTGAATAGATGCTTTAGAAGCCAAGGTTACAAATCAAATAGAAAAATCTTCAAAGTCAGCTTTGGGAGATTCTCCAAAATACACAAATTTCAGAATTAAAGTACAGCAGTTGAGGCCCTCTAAAAGAAATTCTGTACCTGAAATCAACGGTATCTGACTGATGCACTTAACTTATCACTATAGTCCAAAGGTCCATGAATATTCCCGTTTGGAAAGATAAGCAATTTTTACACAAAGACCAGATCCATACCCAAAAGCCTAATGTGAAGATCACTCTTGACACACCAATTTTCACATTCATATTCTAGAAAGTCACATCTATTGATAATAGTAAAACAACAGTAAATATAGGGGCAAATAAAATCACTCAGATATAAGAGTTATCTCTATTAAATTTTTACTAGAGAATTAGGATGGTGGGTGAGAAGAAGATTGTCAAAGAAACAAACATTTAGCAAGCATACAACATGCAAAACAGTAGGCAAAGTCCTTAATGCCCATTAGCTATTAAAAATTTCACTCCTTCAAGGTATGTTTTAAATTATTCTTATAAAGCTGGAAAAACAGGGCCTTCAAAAGGATAAACAATGTGGCCAAGATATACAACAAGTAAATGTCAGAGCTGGTATTTAAACCAAAGTCAAATTTACTACCTCTGAACAAAAACTCATGCTAGAATAATGGTGGGCATATATTACATAAACAATATTTTCAAATAAATGTGTGGGGACATATTACATTTACATAGAACATAGCCTTTGTCACCTGAAGGAATACCATAACAGGTTTTATTTTGTTGCTATAAGCATTACTGAAGGTCAATTGTATGCAAGACACTGCTAAGTATTAGGGGGTGGAGGAAGAGGATGGTATAACAAGGGACATGAATTTCTACCTTTAAGTAAGCTTATAATCTAACAAGGAAGATATACATGTAAACAAGTAATAAACGAAAGTAGGAGGACATGAGATACATATGCAAAATGCTAAGAGGTAATTTTTCATATTATAAAAAGCATATCAGACTGATAGATTTCAATCCTAGTTCTGCCACAGAAAAAAAATGTGACATTTAATAAATTAAATTTTCTCTTTAAGCATAAGTCTTCCCATCTATAAAACAGAAACTTAGCTGACTTGTAGAACTTCACATGAGATTATATATTGTAAAACAACCAGCAAACACTAAACCTATAACTGCTACTGTTACTGTTCCTGTTAAACTGTAAGCATGCAGTGCATGTGATCAATTCTCCTCACTAAGGAATTGGTTGGTAGGCTGAAGGGATTTGAGAAAGTTTAATGCTAGACATGACTAATGATTGGGGTGTAAAAGACTTGTCAGATTTTTATAGGCTGTTTAGAGGAAGGAAGGGGAGGAAGAAAGGATAGTAGAAGGGAAAAAAGAAGGAAAGAAGACAAATTTTAGAATGAAAGAACAAGGACAAATGTATTAGGATGTGAAAGGCATCTTGATGGCATCATCATGATAAAATGAATGACATTATAAAGAATTCTGAATTGCTAAGCCAATCTGAATCTTTCTCAAGAAAGTAGCAGTCATCCGTATACATTATTTCCTAGAGTTTCTAATACTTATAATGTTCATATACTCACAAATAGTCCATATAGTAGCCTAATGGCCCAGGTGGACACAGAAAATAAAATGATACCTTCTACCATTGACAGAAATCTATATGTATATGTATTAATAGAAGTTGTAAAGTCTGCAGTAAAAGGAAGAGGGAGTTTGAGAATGGAGAAGAGAGAGAGAGAGAGAGATCCCCTAACTATAAGCAACATAACAGCTGTCACTTCCATAGTATCTGCCATTAAATAGCACTAATTTCCTTTAATTTCCCACTATTTGAAGCATGTGGCAGACAGACTGTTAAGATGGCCTCCAAGATCTTCACTCCTTTTTCTTCACACCTTTGTGTGATTCTTCCCCCTTGCATGTGGGTGGGACCTATGATTTCTTTCTAAAAAAAATATGGCAGAAGTGACAAGATGCATGTTATTACAAGTATGTGATTACATGATTATGTTACACATTTTTCTCTGTCTCCCTTGCTGCTTTGAGAAAACAATCGGCAATCATGCAGGGGAACTCCATGGAACAGGAAATTGTGGCTGGTTTAAGAGCTGAGGGAATAGACTCCAGTCAACAGCCAGAAAAAAACTGAAGCTCTCAGTCCTACAACCATATAGGACTGAATTCTGCCAACCTGAGTTTGTAAGTTAATCATTCCCCAGTCAAGTGTCACATAAGATCACATCCCTGGACAATATGTTCATTGTATCCTTATGAGACCTTAAAGACAGGACTCAGCTAGGTCATTTTCAGACTCCTGAACTACAGAAACTATGATAAAAAATGTGTGCTGTATCAAGTCACTGAGTTTGTGATAACACTGTTAAGCAGCAATAAATAATACAGGGAATGAGAAACAAGACAATTAGAATTGAAAGAACTATATCTAAAATAAGTCAAAAGCCATTGATTATGAACCTGGGGGTCTCAAATATGAAAAAAAAATACATGTGCTTTATGATATTATTCTATACATTCAGATTCTTCACTGTCTCCTATACTGTTTTCATTTGTGCTCCTAAGAATTGCCTTCCCCAGTGGTAAAAAACTGAGTTCCAGATAGCCCCTTCACTGGCCAACAAAGCAGCTTGGCACCTGGAAAAAATTGACAAGGCAGTCAGGCCACAAAGACTGCAGTCTTTGGGCAACTCCTGTGCCTGTGGTGACACAAAGCCAGTGGACTTGTGGTGTACATGACCCAGTGAGACACCAGTGGCAACAGTGAAATAAAGTACCAAAAAGACTCCTGAAGCCTGTGATTCCAGGCCTTAGTTCCTGGACAACATTTCTAGAACCACCCTGGACCAGAAGAAAACCAGCTGTCCTGAAGTAAAGGAGCCAGTCCTGGCAGCATTTACTGCCTGCTGATGAAAGAATCCTTGGGTTTTGAATAAACGTCAGAGGTAGCCAAGCAGCAGTCACCATGGGCATTGGGTGAGACTGGGCTGGCTTCAGGTGTGGCCTGATACAGTCTCAGCTGTGGTCACCACAAGGGAATGCCTACATCACTCCTCCCACAACTCCAGCAGCCCAGCACAGAGAGTGAAGAAAGAGAGTGACAGGCATTGCCAGCTAATCCAGGGAATGCTCCCATATCTTACCCAAGTCCACCAAGAAAGTACGACCAGCAATCTATAAGAATCATAGCACTACTGGGCTTGAGGAGCCCACAGTGCTGGCATGGCTGTAGTGACAAAGACTACTTAACCAAGGAGGGGAAAGATCTCTACAAAGAGAACTACAAAATACCAATGAGAGAAATTACTGATGATACAAACAAATGGAAAAACATATCATGCTCATGGATTGGTAGAGTCAACACTGTTAAAATGTCCATACTTCCCAAAGTGATTTACAGATTCAGTGCAATCCCCATCAAAAAACCAACATCATATTTCACAGATCTAGAAAAAATAAGTCTATGCTTCATTTGGAACCAGAAAAGAGCCTGAATACCCAAAGCTATCTTAAGCAAAAGGAACAAATCTGGAGGCATCACTTAACAAACTTCAAACTATATTACAAGGCTGTAGTAACCAAAGCAGCATAGTATTGGCACAAAAAGAGAAACATAGACCAATGGAACAGAACAGAAAACTCAGACATAAAACCTTCCATATACAGCCAACTGATCTTTGACAAAGCAGAAAACAATATACTCGGGAAAAGAATTCCTGTTCAATAATTGATGCGGGGACAACTGGATAGCCACATGCAGAAAAATGAAACAGGATCCATATCTCTCACTACTCACTAAAATTAATTCAAGATAGATAAAAAGACTTAAATGTAAGGCATGAAACCATAAGAACTCTAGAAGAAAATGTTGGAAACTCTCTTCTAGATATCGACCTAGGCAAAGAATTTTGAAAAAAGACCCCAATAGCAATCACAACAACGACAAAAATAAATAAATGGAACTTGATTAAATCAAAAAGCTTCTACACAGCCAAGAAAATAATCAAAAGAGAAAATAGAAAACCTACAGAGTGGGAGAAAATATTCATAAGCTATATATCCAATAAAGGGCTAATAACCAGAATCTATGAATAACTTAAATAAATCAGCAAGAAAAAAAAATCAAACAACACCATTAAAAAGTAAGCAAAGACATAAACAGAAGTTTTTCAAAAGAAGACAGACAAATGGCCAATAAACATAGGAAAAAGTGCTAAATGTCATTAATTATCAGTGAAATGCAAATTAAAACCACAATGAAATATCAGAATGGCTTTTATTAAAAATTCCAAAAACAATAGATGTTGGTGTGGATGCAGAGAGAACGGAATGCTTATACACTGTTGGTGGGACTGCAAATTAGTATAATCTCTCTGGAAAACAGTATGGAGATTCCTCAAAGGACTAAAAGTAGACCTACCATTGGATCCAGCAATTCCACTACTGGGTATTTACACAAAGAAAAAAAAGTCATTTTATCAAAAAGACACCTGCATTGAAAGTTTATTGCAGCACAAGTCACAATTGAAAAGATGTCGAATAAACCCAAATGCTCATCAATTCATGAGTAGATTAACAAAATGCGTTATATGTATACCGTAGAATACTACTTGGACATGAAGAAGGATGACTCCATTCCTTTTGAAACAATATGGATGGAACCAGAGACCATTATCCTAAGTGAAGTATCTAAAGAATGGAAAAACAAACTCCATATGTACTCACTATTGAATTGGAACTAACCGATGAGCACATATGTGCATAGGGGGAAGTATAACTTAATGGAAATCAAGCAGTGGGGAGGGGTAAAAGAGGATGGTTGAAAACCTACCTAACGTGTACAATGAACACCATCTGGCTGATGGGCACACTTATAATTCTTACTCAAGCATTACAAAAGCTATCCTTGTAACCAAAAACATTTGTATCCCTGTAATACTTTGAAATTAAAAAAAAACTACAATGAGATATCATCTCACCCCAGTTAAAATGGCTTTTAACAAAAAGACAGGCAATAATGAATGCTGGAGAGGATGTGGAGAAAGGGGAACTCTTGAATGCTGTTGGTGGGAATGCAAATTAGCGCAACCACTATGGAGACCAGTATGTAGATTCCTCAAAAACCTAAAAAGAGAACTTCCATATGACCCAGCAATCCCACTGCTAGGTATATACGCAAGAGAAAGGAAATCAGTATATAGAAAAGATATCTGCACTCCTATGTTTATTACAGCATTATTCACAATGGCCAAGATTTGGAATCAACCTAAGTGCCCATCAATGGAAGAATGGATAAAGAAATTGCGGCATATACACACAATAGAATACTATAGCCATTAAAAGAGTGAAATCCTGCTTTGCAACAATATGGATGAAACTGGAGAACGTTATGTTAAGTGAAATAAGCCAAGCAGAGACGCACAATTCTCACATGTTCTCATTCATATGTAGGAGCTAAATATTAAAACAATTGATCTCATGGATACAGAGTATAGAATGCTGGTTGCCAGAGGCTGGAAAGGGTAGTGGGGAGGGGTGGATAAAGTGGGGATGATTAATTGGTACAAAAATATAGTTAGATTGTAGATAGAATGAACAATATTTGATAGCAGAACAAAGTGACTATAGTCAACAATAAGGTACAGTATACTTTAAAATAACTACAAGAGTGGATTGAATGTTTCTAACACAAAGAAATGATAAATGCTTAAGGTGATGGATACCCCATTACCCTGATTTGATTAACACACATCGTATGCCTGTATCCAAACTCTTAAAGTGGCCTGTCACAGTGTTTGAAATATCGCCACTACAGTCACTCTTTTGGAAATAAATCTTATATTTTTATAAGTGTCCTATAAGAATGAAAATATCCCACTGAAGAATTATACATCAGACCATTGTCCTTAACCAATAAGTTTGCTGACTTAAGTTATCCAATAGTCATTGCCCTAGCAAAGCCTTGAGGAAACGGGCACAGAGCAATAAACTTTTCATTCATAACTGAGTAAGTAAGTAAATAGCATTTTTAAAGTTTATACTTTACTATCTCAAAAGAACCTTCATAAGAAATCTTATATCATGAAACTTTACACATAAAGCTGCCAGTCAGTGCCTGCCTATAATTTTTACTCAACAATGTTCATTCATTCTCTTCCTTTTAATCTTGGTAATATTTGGTTCCCACTTCTTTCAATAAGGAGACTAAGTAGCAGAGAACAAATACCTTTCCCAAGATCACAATCCTAGTTATATAAGAGTTGAGAATTGAACCCAGCTCCTTAGACTATGAATTCTGTGCTCTCTCTACTTTTGCCTGTACTGCTTCAGAAAGGACCATTTACCTATCACTTAGAATATGAAAATCCAAGAGGCAAAATCAGATAAAACTCTCCATTCTTCTTTAAAAATATTTTATTTTAATTTCTATGACATTTAATAAATGCATTAAATGTTTATTGGAATTAAACAGAGATTTATAAGCATTTGGAATCTTTGTTTCAGTTCTACTATAAGCCAACTATGTGACCTTGGATAAATAACTTTACTTCTCTGAACTACAGTTTTGTATGTCCAAATCCAAAGTGGGGTGATAATAATGATGATTGTAATAATTTAATATTTGCTTCAAAATGTCATTTATATAATAAAATGAATCTGCTAAACTTTTGAAAATGGTACCATAATATTTAAAAAACATGAGTCATTGCTATCATTACAATAAGTATTATTGACAAGGCTTCAATAATTATACCATCTTAATTAACCCAGTTTTTCTAATCTCGTGTTAACTAAAAGAGTTCACAATATTTCCAATATTTTATTTGTTTTAATGTTTATTTTAAAAGACAAAAGATACTACTATTAAAAAAGAAGTTAAAGCAAAGTGTTGACTGCTTATTCTAATGTGTGGTTTAAATTCATGCTAGAAGAAAATTGTCCTTTTGGACTGATCTTCAACTAAGAGTGCTGCTAATCTCTAAAAGTACAGTGTTGATAAGCCTTACAATGATTGGTATTTTTTTAAATTAACACTTAAAATTTAGCTGTTACTTACGACTTCTCACAACAGACTCCTTTAAATATGAAACCATAATTTTTCTATACTGAAATATAACTTTAAAAGCATCTTTGTTCCTTCATGAAAAACTATGAATATGTTAGTGAAGCCTTTCTCTTACATTGTATGGTGTATAATGCATGAGATTAACAAGGAAGGACAATGAGCAAATTAAAAGTATTTACTTAAGTATATTCAACGTTTGTTACAAAGTAAGTAATTCATACCATAATGGTTCAGAGTCATGAAAGAAAAAAAAATTTGTATTGAATTCATTATAGTTATTATTTTTAAAAACACTGATAGTTTTGTTATATAACCAAAGACTGAATTTACTGAGTGATTCACAAAATTGGGTTCCACCTTCCTCATGAATTATAGTGTTGAACTAACTAGTGCAACTCTTTTGTTTGTCTGCATGGAGACAACATAATTATTATTTTGATTTCTTAATATTATGTATCATGAATAATGAATTCTTTTAAGGGGAAAAGGATAAATAATCTGCATTTTCATGAACCAATGAACATTTATATTTGCTGGTAAGATGGAAATCTATCAATACATTCTGCAAATAAATTAAAACAATTTGAAAATCATGGTATTCACACACTTAAATTTGCTTTCATGATTATGAATTTAATGCTTACATTAGCATATTCCTAGCTGTGTAACAAACCACAACAAAACTTTGAGGCTTATAACAACAGTTTTATTATTCCTCCCTGTTTTGTGGGTCGGCTGGTAGTTGATCTGGGCTCAGCTATGACATATAAGTCTAGAGTACATCAAAGTGTACATTATATTTAAAGTCAAGTAATCAGATAACATAACCAAAGAGAGTAATTGTAGACAGAGAAAAGGGGCAAGAACTGAGCCCTGAAACATTTCAGTTTTTAGAAGGTAAAGAAATGAGGCAGAACCAACAAATATAAGCTTGTAGCTCTGACTCAGGTGGGGCAAAGGCAATATATGTAAGCTAAACATTTGTACCCCTGTAATATTCTGAAATGTAAAAATAAATAAAATAAAATAAAGAAAAAAAGTGGCTACTGAAGGAGAAAAAATAAAGGAATTGGTGTATATTTTTAAAGCCAAGAAAATAAATATATAAAGAGGAAGGAATGAGAATAGTCAATTGGGTTAAATCCTGCTGATAGTACTGTAAGAACAGAAGATGAGAACTGAGATTTAGCAAACTGGTGGTCATTAATGAACTTGAAGAAGGGTATGAAACCTGATTGAATGAGTTCCACAGAAAAAGGAACCAGAGCCAGACAACTCTTTTAATAATTTTTTCTGTAAAAATGAGCAGAGAAAGGGAGTAGTAACTGATAGGACTGTGTGGCAAAGAGAAAGGTTTTTAAAGATAGGATAAATAACAGCATATTGACATGCTAATGAAATGATACAGTAGAGAAAAATAGCAATAAAAAAATAAAGAGAAGAATTGCTGAAGCGATGTCTTTGAGTAGATGAAGTGAAATGGAGTTTATTATGGTTTGAATGTTTATGTCTCCCAAAAATCCATATGCTGAAACCTAATCACCAATAGGAGGCTCTTAAGAGGTGGGGTCTTGGGTAAATGATTAAGTCATAAGGGTGGAGCCCTCACCCTTGGGATTAGTGTTTCATAAAGAAAGTCCCAGAGAGCTGCCTTGCTCTCTTCCACTCTGTGAGGACACAGTGAGAAGGCTCCATCCATCTATGAACCAGATACTGGGCCTTTACAAGACACTGAATCTTCCAATGCCTTGAACTGGGTCTTTCCAGCCTCTAGAACTCTAAGAAATATGTTTTTGTAGTTACTCAGTTTA
The DNA here is from genome assembly GCA_963574885.1 of Lepilemur ruficaudatus. NCBI lineage: Eukaryota > Metazoa > Chordata > Mammalia > Primates > Lepilemuridae > Lepilemur > Lepilemur ruficaudatus. The sequence continues at coordinate 13,207 of CAUYRT010010522.1, forward strand.
TAGCATTTTGTTATAGAAGCCTGAACAGACTAATGCAAAACTCATTATTGAGAATGGGGTGCTAGTGTAACAAATACCTAAAATGTGGAAGTAGCTTTGGAACTAGGTAATGGGTAGAAGCTGGAAGAGTTTGGAGACGCATGCTAGAAAAGGCCTACATTGCTATGAATAGACTTTCAAGGGCAATTCTGATGAGGACTCAAATGGAGAGAAGGAGAGTAATAGAGAAAGTATCAATCTTCTTAGAGAATACCTAAGTGGTCATGATTAGAATATTGGTAGAAATATGGACAGTAAAGGTCATTCTTATAAGGTTTCGGGCAGAAATGATGAACATATTATTGAAAACTGGAGTAAACGCAATCTTTGTCATAAAATGGCAAAGAACTTGGCTGAACTGAATCTGTATTATAGTGTTGTGTTGAAGGTAGAACTTGTGAGCAATAAAATAGGACATTTGGCTAAAGAAATTTCTAAGCAAAGTATTGAAGGTACAACTTCACTTCCCTTGACTACTTACAGGATAATGCAAGAGTGAAACAATTTAAAGATGGGAAAGCATGTTTGGAAAGAATACTAAGGGTGTGGTCAAGTGAACACCATCTATAAACCAAAAACTGGGCCTTCATCAAGATACTAAATCTGCTGGTGCCTTGATCTAGGATTCCCTAGCCTCCAAAACTATAAGATACAAAGCTCTGTTGTTTAACACATTAACTGCCATGTGAGTTGTATTTAACTCATGCTAGTTTTGAACCCGTGGCCTCATGAAGCATATGTAACTCACACATCTCTTTACCTTGGGAGCTGCATGAAGTATTTTTCAAGTTGTGATAACTCATGCATAGAAAACAATAAAAAATAACAAAGTTTTCATTAAATTAGAAAGGATCATTTTGTTTTCAAGATTTTTATTTTATTTTTCTAATAAAACACCATGGCCCCAAGGAAAAAAATTTTTTTTCTGGTGTGGCAGTCAATGTGTGAAAAGCTAACCAGTGTATGGTATTTTGTTATAGCAAAACCTAAATGGACTACATATAGCAAGGTAAATGTACAAGTGGAGAGATTAGCCTCCAGTAAGAATAGAACCAGTTCTTCCAGTAAGAGAAGGAAAGAAAGAGTAAAAGGCACAGATCCAAATAAGTCGGTGGATATGGTAGTGGAAGTTTTTGGAAGTTCTTTTTCAACTGCTTCTATTTTCCCTATTTATTGATTGTGTATTGCCCATCAGCCACTGTGCTAGGATGTAGGGACGCAAAGACAAATAAGCATGGTCCCAGCCATGAAGAGATTGTAAGATCTCTTGTTTGCATAACAGGGTGGATGTGGATACCCATAGACTCAGATAATGAAGAAAGGGAGACTCAAGGTTGAAAAGATTGCCAAGTTTGGGCACAGTGAATTTGTGCTGCCTCTCACACAGCTTATTTCTGTAAAATCTGCAGAATAATTTTGCAGAGCTGAATTTAGTTGCAATCACATAAAGTCAGATAATATATATAATACCATTACAACTTCCTAGGTGTTTCTCTATTACCATTAAAATAATAAAAACTGGTATATACATATATGTGTGTGTCATTCTTTCTATATTTCTTCCCCTCCTGAGAACTAAGGATTTAACCAATGAATTTCTAGTTTAAGAATGTCATTTACCTAGTATAAGACAACTTACTATTCCTAAATACTTATAAACATTAGGGGGGAAAGCATGTTGAATATATCAGAAAAAATGGACTGTTCCTAACATAGTAGGAACTAATTTATGTTTATGACATCATAGTGTATGGATAATTTGCACATCAGTATGATTCAAGTTAGCAGTGTATAGAAGATTGTTAGGATATGAAATCCCCTTGTATATTATGGTAATTTACCTTTCCTTTATTTCATTGTTATAGATTCTGAGGTTCTCACTAGCTTCTGAAAAACACATGCAGTGATAATATATGGTTTGTTCCCTGTTTGCTTTCAGAAATAAAAATACTGAATCAAAATTAACATGGAAAAATCTGAACCTAGTAGGCAGTTAGGCAATTGAAGAAAATCAATGAATGTAAATATGAAGAGTTATATGCTAGCAGTAGAATAATACTATTGAACATTATATTTTTATTGCAATGGGTTTTCAATTATACAGGAAAGATGTTAAAAATTCTTTCCTAATAGTATCCAATTATATTCTTAGGAACATAAAAATGGTGTTTTGGACAATACCAGTGCTACTAAAATGTAATCTCTAAAAAGATTTGGTAGAACTATTATATTAGAACTATGAACTAACAGGTTTGTAAATCAAAGTACAAAACAAACTTTACAACATATTCCCTAACACCCAACTGCTCTAACCAGTTTATTGTCAAAACCAAATGATATCCTGCTACACATTTTGTCTGTAGTTAACAATATTGTATTGTACACTTAAAAAATTGTTAAGAGGGTAGATCACATGTTAAATGTTCTTACCACAATAAAGATGTTTTATAAAAGATTGCAAAAAGGAATACTAGCTTCAAATTCTCCATATGTGAAACAGAAAAATTTATGAAAAGAAATAGTAACAACCAGACAGAATGCTATGAACAATCAAGGCTTCATCCTTTTTTATCTTAAGTGATTGATGCTGGGATGTTAAAATGAGATCCTCTGCCTAAATTTTAAAATGCTAGAAAAATTGCTGTATAAACTCTGTGATTTATCAAATGCATGTCTACTAAGTAGATTAGTTGTCTCCCATAATACCTTCCGACCCCGTGTAATTATTTGGTTTCCCAGTGGTTACTTTTATTTCCATAAAAAAATTAGTGTGCTCCTAAAATAATCATAATTATCATTCAACATAAACCTATTTTGTTCCAGATGCTTTACATATCATACATCAATTAATCTTTACTACTTTCCCCCCTATTAGGTAGATGGAAGTTTTCCTTCTAGTTGAGGAAATTTAGGCTCAGCTAAGCAACATGCACAAGTCACACAACCAGTAAGTACCAGAGAGAGAATCTGAACTGAAGTCTGCCTAACTTCAAAGTGCCTTCCACTACATCTGTAACTCACAACTATATGCAAGAATCTATTTCAGGTCCATATGGGAATTAAAAAGAAAAGTAAGACATAATTATGCCAATAAAGAGCTTACTAAATTCTATGAAAAGGTAACTATACTACAATGCAGAATATGATATGCGATAAGAGCAGTTGAAATAATTGGTTTAGTACAGGGAGACATCACACATCTGATTATAAATTTCAGGAAAGATTTTGTGGATGAAATGATACTTGAAACAGGTATTAAATGATAAATTATTTTGTCAAAAGGTGAAGACTTAGTGGTAAGATGGGATTGGAGAAGCCACAAAATCAGAGGCCTTTCTAGGAGAAAAGAATAATGAAGAAAACTACAGCAAAAAGTATGTTTAATGCATAGTGAATACTTCAGATTGACTAAAGCACTGGATAAATATAGCAGAGTAAAACAAAACAAACAAAAAAAAAACTAGAAAGAGAGGTTACGTCCAAGCTAAAGGATCTTAAATGACATGTTGAGGAAGTTTTATTTCATTTAAAAGGCATTCAGAAATTACTGACATTTTTCAGTAGGAAGTGATATGATTCAAGCTATGCTTCAGGAAAATGACTTGAGCAAAAATATATACAACATATTAAAAATGTAGAAGCCAGAGGTAGGGAGCTAAATTAAGAAATTACTACAATAGTCCTGGCAACCTGAAATAAGACAACCATATCAGGAATAATGAAGGTAGAACAATATGAAATATACAGGCAATTAAACCAGCAAGACTTGGCAACGTTTTGACTTGGTGTAAAGAAAAGAGTAAAGAGTTAAATGAGAAGAGGACTTCAAGATCAGAAAACCTGGATGCCTATCCTAAACATTACTGACTTTCTTTCACAAAATTCGACATTCCTCAGGTAAAAGGGAAATAAACAATCACAAAGTAAAATGATGTGCTTATCACAACTTTTACCTAAGAACCACTGTCAGTGACTGGATTCTTTGGAAAAGGGTGTTTCAAAGTGTGGTCTTCAGACTTCCTGAATCAGGATCACTTGTGGCTGTGGGTCATGAGGATCCTAGTCTGTACTTCACCCACTTCTGAGTATCTACAGTATTTACTAAATATAGCATTCAATTGACAATTATACTGTCATACTTTGCAAACTTTACTATGAAAGAAAATGGGTCTCTTGGGTATATTTATAAAAATTATTCTAATTCATGTTATATAGACTTTATAAATATCTACCCAACTAGAAGACAAATCCCTTAAGGATAAGGATTTATAATAATGCCTCTAGGTACTTTTATACTAATATAATCTAGGAAGCACTTGTTTTGCTTTGTTTCTTTTTTTAGAAACAATATTTTATTCTGTCAGCCACCTAGAGTGCAATGGCATGACCATAGCTCACTGCAGCCCCCAACTCCTGGGCTAACGACATCCTCCTGCCTTAGCCTCTCGAATATCTGGGACTGTCAGCATGCATCACCATGCCTAGCTAATTTTTTTGTGTTATTATTTTTTGCTATGTTTTCAAGGCCGGTCTTGAGCTCCTGGCCTCAAGCAGTCCTCCTACCTTGACATCTCAAAGTGCTGGTATTACAAACATGAGCCACTGCACCAAGCCTTGGAAGCACTTAATAGTCTACCTGTATTGTAGGCAATGATTATAATAATATTTACTATTTATTGCTAGCCAAGTTACATAGCACTTTATCTCATCCTCAATTATCTCAATTTTACAAATGAGGGAACCAAGGTCCACACAATTTAAATACTTTATCAAAACAAAGAGTTAGCAAAAGACAAAGATAAATCTCAATCCAGAGCTGTCTGATTCCAAAGTATATTGTCTTTCCCCTACATAATGCTGACTCCACAGTGTTACATGCCACAGTGCTAGGAAAGAAGTACCTGTTCAAAAAAATACGTTTTCTTTGTGGTTGTTGCTAAGTATTTAAGCCTTGTCCATAATAAATGGTCAATGAATATTTGTTGAGTAATGAAGGAAGGCTCAATAAGGAAACTCTTAAAAAATTCTTAAGAAAAAAAATACAAACTTTAGACATAGATAATGAAGGAATGCATTCATTGCATGGATTATAAATATAATCTTCTGGCTTAGTACTAAAATTGTCACACTTTAGACAGTCATAACTACATTTGCTAAACTCCAATTGTTTGGGGATAGCAGTAATTCCAAAGTAGGACAAAAGGGAGAGATATTCATAGGAATCCATCTGAGCATGACTGCCTCCAACGCCTACACTCTAGGGCTATTGTGACCCCCACTCAGTGAGAGTCACAAGGTTGTATGGGTTGCATGTAAGGACTTGTACATTTGGGGACAGATAAACTTTATGCTTTGATGATGACACATATTTATCTACATGTATTAAAATATATCTAGCTCCATTTATCTATGTTCTTCCCACCAAAACAACATTGACATGAAGGTATTTGACTAGGAGAAAGGAGTACAAGTTCATTCAAAGGTTTCTCTACATAATCTATGAACGCTGATGTTAGGGTAAGAACACTGAACTAGCTGCTCATTTTAGGAATGTTGACCCCTAATGCCAAGCATAGTGTTGTGCAAATACCCTGTTACAAATCACCCTTTATTCTTCTCCTGGGTTTCCTTGATAATGTTTATTTTCAACCCTTGGTCTCATTAATTTTCTATTCATTCGTTCTACAAACATTTACTCAGAGCTACTATGTATGAGATACTGTACTAAGTCACACTACGGGAAAGAGAAGTCCTTGTCTTCTACAGTTCAAAGTCTAATGGAAGGCATCTACATGTAAATAAATCATTTTAGTGCAATGAAAGAAGTAGATATATGAATCTTCCAGATGAAAGATGTAGGAAAGAAGCCAGAGCTATAACATTTAATGGACTAAAAAGTGCATCATCTGCAAGAAACTTAAATAATACCTGCAGAAGTGCCAGGCCATGAGAGAATCATAAAATTCTAGAATATTAAGCTCTAAGGGAACTCCAATTAATTTCTACTGGAAAAAAAATCTACCTCTGACAAAGTAATTCCTAACCACTACACCAAGCTCTGAGGATAGACAAATAAACTTTGATCCTTGTCCACCTCAAGAAACCCACAGTCCAGTGAAAAGCTCACAAATACCCACCAGTAGGTAGGGGCATTAACAAAAATATGAAGATACAGAATTTTTTTAAATTTTTTTAATATAGAACACCACAGCAATAAGATGGAATTTAAAAACAACTGTTGCTTAAGATACACTCTCCTGCTATAAACTTTGAAATATTCTCTCATCAATCTATACCTCTGCAAAGACACGTGTAAGCAGCACATGACACAATAGTCTACCCAACATCCTCCATTCTCAGCTCTCATCTCCTGATACCATACTTGTCTCCAGGTAAAAGCGGCCACTCCATCATTGGTGACTGTATTATATACCCTGTACAGATTCTACTCATTTATTCATTTATTTATCCAATTATTTAATCAACAAGTACTTTTTTGTGTGTGCATATACCGTTTTATATTCTGATTTTTCCCTTTACATTACAAACATGATTTTCATAATTATTGCTTTTAGCGATTATGTGCTATTCCATCTTATTCGTAATGAGAATTAACTTCAGATAAACATTATTTCAAGTAAAATCATATACCTGAAATGGACATTATCTAAAGTAGTTTTCCTTACCCTTTGGGGGTAGGTCATATTTGATCTAATGCATGTAAACTCTATTTAAGAGAAGAATGGAAAGGAAAAAATGGCAATTCAGAGTTTGCTTTTCAATGAATTTTTTAGTCAAACACCACCCATTCTCATCACCACTACCATGCAATAATAACAGAGCAATATTAAATACTCACTTTAATTGAGGTAGTCCTAAGGCTAGTGGACCAATGTCATTTTTCGAATGCCTATTCTTTTTCTTTTTTTTTCTTTTTTTTTTATTGAAGTATACTTTACATATCATGCATTTACTCCATTTTAAGTGTACAATTAAATGATTTTAGGGGTCTCAATAGGGGAAAGGAATTCCTCTAAAACTGATTTATGTGATTAACTGTACACCTCGGTAAATTCACTGAAAAACAAGTACTTTTTTTAGCACCTATTAATGTACGAGCCACTGTACTAGCTGCTGGGAATATAAAGTATTCAATAAAACAGACA
>CAUYRT010010523.1:0-119567 GCA_963574885.1 Lepilemur ruficaudatus
GAGTCTCATTCTGCTGCCCGGGCTAGAGTGAGTGCCATGGTGTCAGCCTCGCTCACAGCAACTCAAACTCCTGGGCTCAAGCAATCCTCCTGCCTCAGCCTCCTGAGTAGCTGGGACTACAGGCATGCGCCACCATGCCCGGCTAATTTTTTCTATATATTTTTAGTTGGCCAATTAATTTCTTTCTATTTTTAGTAGAGACGGGGGTCTCGCTCTTGCTCAGGCTGGTTTCAAACTCCTGACCTTGAGCGATCCTCCGGCCTCGGCCTCCCAGAGTGCTGGGATTACAGGCGTGAGCCACCGCGCCCGGCCAATATTGCATTTCTCGATGTGGATGCTGCTTACACGGGTGTGTGAGCTCTGGGAAAATTCGTGATGGTTTATGCATTTTTCTGTATGTATGTTACATTCCAATAAATACTTTTTTTTTTTTTTGAGAATGGATTGGCGAAAACGAAGGGAGAGTTTAGGAAGCTGTTACGAGCATCCAGGTGAGAGGACCGTATGGGATTCAGGGGCGTGGTGGGGTCAGAAAGAAGCAGACGGATTTGAGAGGTATTTAGGGGGGAGTCCGCACGTGACCTGGTGGTTGACTTCGCACGGTTGTCTTATGAGTCGAATTGTGTGCCCCACCCCCAAACATATCTGGAGTTCCAATCCTCCGTGCCTCGGAATGTGACCTGATTTGGAGGTACGATCACTGCAGATGTAATTAGTTAAGCAGACGTGCAGAAGAGGTCGCACTGGGATAGGATAGGCCCTTCGCACAAAGTGACTGATGCCCTTAGAAGAAGAGGAGACAAGGCGCAGAAACTCAGACGCAGGAAGGCGGAACACTGCATGACGACAGAGGCAGGTCGGAGAGATGCTAAAGATGACCGCCACCACGGGGAGCTGGGATGGGGTGAGGAAGGATCCTTCCAGAAGTCTCAGAGGGAGGAGTGTCTGGGTGGATGGTGCACCGACTTGACCAAACTGAATTTTGCATGGACCATCAAGCCAGAATCTGAACATTTAATTAAGGCTGCGACGATGCTTTCAGCTGACAGCAGAACGTGACGCATCAAGGGTCGGGTGCTTTGAGAGAGGGTTTTCTGCCTCGGTCTGCTTCCAGCTGGGAATTTACTTAAATCTCCCTGACCGGTTAGGGATGCATCTTGTTCTTCAGGGAGGGCTCACAGCCCCCCTTGGAAGGAGTTGGAAGGATGGGAGCGGGAGGGGCACATTGGCCTGAGTATGGTTAACATGTCCCTTCCTGTGGTTTCTGCCTCGAGGGGCACAGCTGGAAGTGGAGCCCTCTGGACGCCGCGGCCTCTGCGCTTTGTGATGCTTTGAGCAGTCCAACAAGGAAGCAGGGCTGCTGCAAATCAGCTCCGGCTCCCTCTCTGTTTCTCAATTCCAAGCACAAAGAGGTTTGCTCGGGCCGGTGTTCTTTTAATTTTTCCTGGCAATGGGAGAGATGGAGCTTCGTGAGTGAGACGGTCTCTCCAGCCTGCCTTGGGATGGAGAAGCAGGTTTGCGAGGCAGGAGGCAGCAGCGTCCGACTAAATTCAGGTCCCAGCCTCTGCCTCTCTTTGCAGTGACCCTTTAACGAGGCTGGCCTGCTCCGAGTTCCCTGCAGACCTCATGCGGTGGCGTGCATGTGAATCGGAGCAGACTTTCTCGTTGTTTTTCTTCCTGCTGTGACAGCCTGGAATGTTCCCCCACTGGTGGAAATGCCCCGCTAATCCATCATTTTTGCAGTTTGTCAGGGCTCTTTTTTTTTTGGCTCCGGAAGAGAAATAATCGAGTCTAATCAAGCACCTTCAATATTCAGTATGATTAGGGAAAAAAATGAATGGATTCTGTAAACTCCTATTGATACTAAATTCTACTTGCTGTTAGTCTTGGGTGTAAATTTCAGAAAATTACGTGTAAATATACTCATTAGTGCGCCAGAATATCGAACATCTATTTTGTCCTGGGGCAATTTTTCTCTTTCTTAGCACAAAAGCTATTTCTACTTATTAAAAATAGTAATCGATTTTCCTTTTTTTTTTTAAGTTTTTTTTTTCTTTTCCATTTCATCTCTGCGTTTTGGCTCACGCATTCCAATAATATTTTCCTAAGGCTCGTGAAGGGATGACATTATGCTCCAATAATTCTAAGGGCAAAGGGGAGGAAGGGCGGATTTGGTGTTACTGGACAAACCGTTTTAAACTGGAGTGAGCCCACCTTGCAATGACAAATTGAACGGCTCCATGCCAAGCATTTGATTATATTGTGTGTGGTTTCATCTGAACATCACAGATCTTATTTTGTAATTATACGTTTTGATAAAGCCCTAACTAAACAGTGCTAGAGTCAAAATACGGTTTTATTAAAAGGTTCTAGAACTTAATGAATCAGCCATATAGATTAATTGTCGTGTGGATGCTTTGCGTGTTCTTTTAAATGTTTGTTTGATGAACTTCTACCCTGGTGTAAATTCATTCAAGAAAAAAATGAAATATGGTAAGAGTTCATGATAATTTTAATTAAAAATTTTATTTATTTCAAACGACTGTTATATCTGCTGCTACATAGGACACGTTCTGTCCTCACAAATGAACCTTTTTTCGTGAGGGAAAGAAATAAAAATACTCTGCATATTTAAATGTGATTTTGTGGGGAGAATATATAATTTTGTTCATGTGAATATGATATTATGTCTCCTATTATCCTGTATACATACAGGATATGTATACATACAGATTATGTATACATAATATGATGTTATGTATCCTATTATCCTATATACATAATATGATAGTATGTATCCTATTATCCTGTATACATAATATGATGTTATGTATCATATTATGAATATGAAGGGCAAGTGAATGAACTTTCTGTCATTTTGGGATTTTTTTTTTAATGTTTTCAGGGCTCAGCTGAAGTCAAATTGAGCACAGAGTAATGTGTGTGTGTGCGTGCGTGTGTTTATATGTGAAATAATGCATTTCTTACATCATCAAATCCCTTAGACAGGCACTGGAGATTTAGCACCCATAGACTTGTAACAAAATAGAGAGGAAGAGATTTTGTGAATTTTTTTTTTTTTTGCATTTTTCTATTTTCGCTATTTACTGTGAACCCAGAATCGGTCGTTTTTGTGATTCGGGATGTCCATCAGGCAAAGTTCTCTGCTGAATGTATTTCTCCTGCTAGTTTATATTCCACACTGTGGCAGAGGAACAGACGGGCATCTAAATTTTTTAAATCTCCCTGCAAAGAGCCAGAAACACTACAGTGTTCTCCACGTGAGGATGATCGCATAGTTCGGATTCATGGCTCTGGCATACACGACTGGCTGTTTATACTATTATTTATTTAGTTGGTTTCCCTTAAATGCCTCAGGCAGTATATTGGTTGAGATCGAGGCGGTGGAGACCCTCAGCCATTGGCCTCGATTGAAATCTCGCTGTACAACTTACTAGCTTTTGTGACTACGAGCACCTTTTTTCTTCCTTTTTTTTTTTGAGAGACAGGGTCTGCCTCTCCATCTGCAAAATGAGAATGATAATAGTACTTACTATATATGATTGTTGAGTTGTATAAATGATTGCGTGTAAAGCATTTTGTAACAGCTTAATGTTTTAATTTTTTTTAAGAGACAGGGTCTCCCTCTGTCACCCAGGCTGGAGTGCAGTGGTGCAATCGCATCTCAGTGCAGCCTCAAACTCGTGGGCTCAAGCGATCCTCCTGCCTCAGCCTCCCAGCGTGCTGGGATTACAGGCATGAGTAACTGTGCCTGGCCTGCAAGCAACTTTTTAAACCTCTGTGTGCCTCAGTTTCCTCATATGTCACAAGGAGAAAATTTTGATACCTGATAGGTTTAGGGGGAGGAGAATTTAGTGCATTTAACATGTTGAGAACAGTGTCTGGCACATAATGAGAACTTAATATTAACAAATTTTAAAAATTGAATGTGACCGGCTTTTTTCCCCTAACCTGGTCTGTGGTGCCCATGTTGACTTTCATATTTGGGAGAAAGGACATAGAAGAAATGTTTTTAAATTATATGCATATGTGAAGATAATGTAAAAAATACAGATTTACAGAATGCTCATTTTAAAGAAATCAGCCGGTTACAAAACTTTTCCTAGCCATAACTGTATTACTTTGTATTGTTCATAAAGTGTCTGCGTGTGAGTGAATTATGATTGTTGTTCGGATTATATAAAAAGCTGTTGATGGTCTTTCCAGCTTTTATGAGCTTTATTATTGGTTTAAAGACAGGTCATTGTGGCGTTTGCAACTCAGCTTCAAGAGTTATTTCATGAGCATATTATTGGAGAAAGCAAGATGCGTGCTCACTCCTTAGCAATGATCCGTCTTTAAAGTGACTGGAGCATAATGTCATTCTGATTTCTGTATGAGGGACCAGGGCGGGGGTGGGGCGGTGGAAGTGAGCGATCAGAGATTGGTTATTTAATAGAAATAGTGACTGTCATGTCCCTGTATGATGCTCTCCGCTCAGTCTTCATAGAAGTCATAGGGAGAATTGGTACGGCCCCCTTTTTTTTTGTAGCAAAGAGAAAGGAAACTTCAGTGTTTCAATGGAAAATGTATCACAGAGCATAAACGACCAATACCCCGTCTATTGTTTATCCCACCGAGGTTTTCTGCCTCTCTAGTTAGAGCGATGGGTGAATAAAAATTAATTAGAAGCTGGAATCTGATTTTAAGATGGGATGTCAGACACATATATCAAGTTGTTAGGTTAGCTGTGAAGCATAACCTGGGATTTATATATTTAGAAGTCATAATAAATCTGTCTGTCATGAAAATCAGATTACCCAGTGTTGCATGCTAATGGCTACAGTCCCATGGAACTGTGGTCTCCCCAGCAACTGCCTGCCGGCTCTGCTCTTTTCTGGCTTGCTGTCTGCCTTGACCGGCTAGCTGTTTCCCTCTCCCCACTTAGCAAAGGACCTACTTTTAATAAGTGCTTCTGGGCCTCTATAAAGAGATGTTTCCTCCTGGACTATAGCGGCAGCCTCCTGTGGCTCTCCCTGACTTCATTTCTTCGACAATCATTCAATCCATCAATCACTCGATCCACTAACCTAATAATTATTGTATTTCTGAGATATTTATTGAGTACCTGCTATGCGTCAGGCTGTTTGCAAGGTGCTGGGCATCTAACAAGGGTAGTGCTTGCCTTCGTAGAGGGCAGGGATGGGGCAGAGAGATAAGAAGGCTCATAACACACTGGGAGATGGGCAGACGGTAGCGTGGAAGGAATGCAGATTTGGAGACACCAAGGAAGGTTTCCCAGAGGCCAGCATCTTCTGAGCTGGGACTGCTGAGCTGAGTTAGCCTGCTGAGGGGAGTTGAGGGTGATGGACAGTTTTCCAGGCAAAAGGAACAGCCGGGAAAGGTCAGGAGGAGAAAGAGTAAGGCCCATTGTAGAGCTGTGATGGGCACAGAGGGTAAAGAAAGATACCGGAATGTTCCGCAGGCCTTGCAAACTAGGTTTAAACACTTAGGGTTCTTCGAAGGGCAGTGGGAAGCCACTGGAGCATTTAAATTGGGCAAATACCATCCCATCGTTGCCAAAAGCTGTCGCGTTACTGCATTCTACCGGCGTTTCTTATTATGGGCTGGCAGGCTGCGTGCAAATGGTGCCATGTTACCTTCCTGACCTCAGTCCTCACTCTCGTGCCCCGCCTTCCCTGTGTGCTAGGCACACTTGACCTCCATTACCCAAAGGTTCTGCGGACCTCTCCGCTTCCACACCTGTGTTCGTCCTGACCCATCGACCTCCAGTGCCTGGCGTTTTATTTCTCACCTGTCCAGACCTCGTACAGTCTTTCAGGTCCCCAATTAAGTGCCACCGCTCTGGGAAGCTTTCTTTGATTTACCCCAGGCCAAATTAATCCTGAATTAAGTTTGAGCTTCCTGAAGTGTGGACATCTTCGTTTATCCTTCCAGGACACAAATGTTTGTTGGTTCCAGACTGTGTGACAACAGCTGGCAAACCAAAGTGCCCAACTTCATGGATCTTATTTAAATGATAAACACATTTAGCCTCGTTTGTCCTGCTTGTCAGTGTGGCCATGTATTTACACACCTGTCTCCCTGATTTACTTGTCAGATGTGTGAGCATAGGTACTACCTATGTTCCTTGTGTGTGCAGAATAAGTTGGCCTTGATTGAATGAATAAAGAATCAAAGGAAGCATGGTGAATATTTATGGACAGATTTGGCCTGATACTTCGTACTTTGATGTAAGGGAAAAAGTATTTGATTTTGGAGTCACATTGTTGCAAGTTCAAATCATGTCTCTACCACTTACCACCTGTGTGACTTTGGATAACTCACTGACTTCTCTGATCCCAGCATTCTTCTGTTCTATAGGGTCCTGCCTCATGTTTCAGAGATTAGAAATGATACACACAAGATGCGTATCACTATGCCAGGAACATATTAAGTAATCCATCTTTTATGTATTTTATTACTTTCAACAGACTTCAGGTATAAAAATAGGGTGAATTTTTTATAGCCTATGTATCCTTAGAAACATAAAAATTGACGATTAAGGCATGCATGGTCCATCCAACCCCCACCGTCTTGGTCCCCAAAAAGTCTCCAAGAGACACGTCACGGGAAGACCTTGCTTTTCTTTTTGCCTCTGGATCTGAAAGGTTTGGTCCATCCCAGGTTCTTTTACCAGCTCTCTGTGGCTCCGTCATGCACACATTGACCTAAGCCATTCTGAAAGCCTATGATTTTTTTTTCTACCAGTACCACCTCTAGGAGCAGATGAATTCTGAAAGCTTATTCTTTGTATGGGAAAGTGCTTTGCAAATTAAAAAGCATTTAAGGGTCTCTCCTCTGCATCCCTTGTTTTTGGCATGCCTCTACCACAGCTGGCATAGGTTGATACAGCAGATTATCTGTCGGTCCAGTGTGTAGAGGACAGGCCATGTTTAAATTGCAGATTTTTCACTTGTTAGCTTTATAACCTTAGGTGACCCGTTAGTCTATAGATCAATTTCCTCCTCTGTAAAATGAAGATGCTGGTACCTTGGTCATAGGCCATTTATGAGAGAATAAATGAAAAATAACGTAAGGTGCTCAGCAGAATTCCTACCACTTAGGAAGCACCCAATAAATGACAGCCATTACATTATTGCTATTCAAATTTATAATCATTATTTTCATCAGAGTGTTTGTCTCCTTGTTAGACTCAAAACTTGGCAACAGGAAAACCACAGTGTTAAATTTTTATATCCCTAGAGATGCTTGACACACAGGAGGCAGAGAACAAATATTTAATGAATGAATGAGCAAAAAAAAATATGAAATATTATTACCAAAATGTGTTAAAATGTATATACAGGGCTTTTGACATAGTGGGAAATTAGTACACATTTGTTCCTTACCTGACTCTTCGATAACTTTCCCTAATTGTGTCAAAAGGTTTTTCTGGGTTCTTCACTACGCTGTCTGGTGAAGAAGATTGTGAGTGTCCTCCTCACCTCTTCTGTCCTCTGAAGGGTTTTATGTCTTTTGTCGTGTTTCTGTGCAATGATGATCCTAACCTTGCAGCATTTCAGGTTTGTTGGGTCCTAATGCTTTTATTTCTTAGGCTTCCTGTTGTGCTAGCTCATTCTCCTGAAAGAAGCTTAGCCAGGGGCTAAGACATTTTGGGTAGAACGTTGGAACCGCTATATTCCTCCTAGCCTTCAATCCCATGCTTGCTATGTGCTTAGTTTTTCTTACTAGTGCAGGGCTTGCTTTTCCCTTTCGTGGCTTTTTTATAGCTCTTGTCTGAGACTGAACCTAGCTTGGCTTTTCCAAGCGTCCGGCATCCTTTCCACAAAACGTCCAGCTTGATGCTTTTCACGTGGGGTCACAGACTCAAATGCCCTTGGAGGTCAGCTGAGAGGATTCTGTTATTGATCTTAACTTCTATAAAGAATTATAGCCCCTTGATTTTTTTCTGGAAACTGTCCTCTTACCCCATCTTTAGTTTTCTCACTTGTGATTGAGGCTCACCAACAAGAAATACCTGTCTTCGATCTTTACTTAAGAAAAATAACACTACTGTTAAGAAGAAGAGAGGTAGTTGACATTTGGCCTCAGAGACAGGGAGACTGCCCGGGTGGTGCGGTTGAAGCCAGCTACAGGGTGCATATTCCATTCCAACAGGAGCAGCCTCTAAGCAGCCCCAGCTGTCTGTGACCTTGCAGGAGTGTGGCAGTGGTGACGGTCAGAGCTTCCAGCGTTTTCCATGAAATCTCTCACTGTATGAATGTTGAAAAGAATTTAAAAATGTTAAATCGCTAAGTCAACCGTTACCGTATGGCCCAGATGAAACAGAGCGATGGGTCAGCCTTGGCTCGTGGGTCAACTTCGGCTGTGGTTCAGTAGGTGCACAATTAGACACCCTTGCGTACCGGTTCAGTTCTGAACAAAAACAAGATTACATTTACAGATGTCTCTGTTCTAAAAATCTCTCGAATACCCTTTCAAAAAGGAAAGACCATGGTATCCTCTTCCGAGTTTGTAGCAAACCTCTGAAGGAGTGTCTAAGTTAAATGGGTTAGTTGTTTATCACCCAGCATTGAAACGTGAGGGGTTTCGTGAGTGTTCCTCCTCTGGTTTTCCATTTGGCATGCGTTACTTCTGCTTTAAAAAAAATTAACTGCACTGACATGCAGTGAGAAAATGTTACTGGAGCCTGAAAGTTGGTTAATATCAATTACGTTCCTGTGCCTAATAACCCACGCCTGGGAAATGCAGCTCGTTTGTTATAAACGCCCAATGCCAAACCACGAATAAACAGCTGATTTGTTTTAGTCGGTATTTACAGTGTCACTTTGACCATATTCAAGGAGGTAACGAAGAGCTGGGGGCTGGTGATGTTGATAAACGGTGGCAGTTTCTGCATTGTGTCCTTATGGCTGCCTCTGCTTCAGCCTCCATTATTCACATTGCTGGTCATTACAGTCACGCCATTAACTGGAAATGCAGCGAGATGACACACAGGGACAGAGCCAGCAGGACACTGTTAGCCCTTCTTTTTTTTTTTTTTTGTTGAGACAGAGTCTCACTTTCTTGCCCAGGCTAGAGTGCCGTGGTGTCATCCTAGCTCACAGCAACCTCAAACTCCTGGGCTCAAGCGATCCTCCTGCCTCAGCCTCCCGAGTAGCTGGGACTACAGGCACACGCCACCATGCCTGGCTAATTTTTTTCTGTATGTTTTTAGTTTTCCAGCTAGTTTCTTTCTTTTTTTTAGTAGAGACGGGGTCTCGCTCTTGCTCAGGCTGGTTTCAAACTCCTGACCTTGAGCGATCCTCCCGCCTCGGCCTCCCAGAGTGCTAGGATGACAGGCGTGAGCCACCGCGCCCGGCCTGTTAGCCCTTCTTATTCCAGGCACATTCTGGACTGGGGAGCAACAGTTATAAAAAGGAAACACACAACCAACTTCCTAAGGTTTCAATCCTCACGAATTCTTTGCAGTGCCGGCAGGGCAGCTTTTGAGTTCCCGCTTGTACGTATTTTTTGGACATTAGACACAAATCATAGATCATATTCCAGGTTTTGAAAGTTTAATATTTTATTTTGCACTAAAACAGAAACTATCCAAGCGTAGCTCAGGCTGGATTGTTCTTCCCCATCAGGATCAGATGCAAAAGGAACAGGAGGAGAGTGTCGTCCAGGGTGAGATACGGAATCGGTAAAGTAATTGGCCAGTCACTTGACTCAATTTATCAAAGTCATTTTTAGAAAAGTGCATGTTTTATTACCACAGAGCCCCCATAGGCCAAGGAGCCTGTCGGTCTTCATTACTTGATTAAGACTCACGGTTAATGTAGCCCATGCATATTCAAGTAGCAAATGCTGTCTTTTGATCTGGTAGCCTACGCTCCATCCACCCTGATCTGTCTGGGGAACCTCTTACAAAAGCATGGCCCCTGGCCAGTTGTTCAAGACCTACAGGGAGAGAAGCCTTGGAGGAGATCTAAGTCTTTCCTTGGAAAACTTTGTCGTTTTTTGGGGGACTTTCTATGTATTAAAATTAGAGAAATTGGGTCCTGTGTGCATGTTTGGGAAAGAGAAAAAAGGTCTATTTACTCTTTATTTCTTGTCACCTTCCCTGTAAACCACACATACAAATCACACGTGTGTGTTGCGCATATTAAATATATATCTGGAAGATGAGAGAGAGAAGGCGACACTTCTATTAATATTTGTTGAAATCTACTCTCTGTCCTGGGCTTGGCACTTTTGCTTTTCGCTTAGAATACTTCCGGGTGGAAGTAATAGAAATCCCAGTTCAACTGAATAAGCAAAAATGTTAAATGTAGATTAAAAAAGTAAGGCCAGGCCAGAAATCAGCAACATTATCAAGAAGCAAGATTCTTTCTTTCTTTTATTTTTACCTTCTTTCAGGTGTTAGTTTTGTTGTTGTTTTTTTTTGTTATTTTTTTGAGACAGAGTCTCGCTCTGTTGCCCCGGCTAGAGTGCAATGGCGTCAGCCTCGCTCATAGCAACCTCAAACTCCTGTGCCCAAGCAATCCTCCTGCCTCAGCCTCCCGAGTAGCTGGGACTACAGGTACGCACCACCGTGCCCGGCTAATTTTTTCTGTATGTTTTTAGTTTTCCAGCTAGTTTCTTTCTGTTTTTTAGTAGAGACAGGGTCTCGCTCTTGCTCAGGCTGGTCTCGAACTCCTGAGTTCAAACGATCCGCCCGCCTCGGCCTCCCAGAGTGCTGGGATTACAGGCCTGAGCCACCGTGCCCAGCCAAAGTATTAGTTTTCTTTGCAGTCTTGTTGGCTACAATGCTTCTAGACATCCTCAGATAGCAGTGTCTGACAGTCAGCAATGGGAATGAACACTCATCCTCCCAGGTGTCTTTTGTTTTCTTGAGAGTGAAGAAAACTTTCTCAGAAGCCCACGCTACCCCGATCCTCCCAACCGCCCACCCCCTGCCCCCTTCCCAGTTACATAGCTAGAATTTCAAACCATACCCTGAAACAGTCCCTTGCAAGGGGAGTAAACTTACCTTCCTTGTCCTAGCGGAGTCAACCCCGGCCTCTTGTCCCTGGGTGTGGGTGTGGGCAGTCAGTACCTGAACGAAATCACAGAGCCAGGTCCTATTGGAAGGAGGGGGAGGGAGAAATAACTATTGGATAATATCAACAATTCTCATTGAATTCTCCCAACGACTCTATACCAGAGATCCAGAATACCCACCCAGAGGGATCGACCTTATCCGTGGTCATAGAACTAGAAAGTGGAGCGCTGGGAGTTGAATCCAAATGATTCTGCCTCTAAAGCAAATCTTGGAATAAGCCAAACAAGGGGCGAGATACCCAACAACAGAGCGACCACATCACGGGAATACTCCAGGGAAAATGGCAATGGGTGTCTTGAGCCCACAAATCGGTAAAATGAAATATTTTGGGGTTATAAAAATAACGTGGGCATTGAGGCAATTTAGAAAATACAGAAGAATATCAGGAGGAAAATAAATACTGCCCGTAATTCCACTATCTAGCCATAACCACAGTTAACATTTTGGGGTATTTCTTCTTTATCTTTCTGTACACGTATACACATACAAATCACTTACACGTTCAAAAATATGTATCGATCATTTTCTATGTAGAATAATATACTAATCTATAAATATACATGCAGCTATACATTATGAACATATTAGAAACAAATCAGGCTGCATAGGCTTTTATATCTTGCTGTTCCATTTAACTTTATATCATGTATATTTTCGTGCATTTTCCTATAAACTATATTTCTTCAGGAACATCATTTTTAATAACTGCATAGTGGTCCATTTTGTAGATAACAAAGTGTATTGGACAAGCCCTCTGTTTGTTTCTCCCTGTTTCTCTTTGTGGGAAGGAATGCTGTAAATGAGCATTCACGCCTGGCACGTCTTTTATTATCTCATCAGGATACAGTCTTCGAAAGAACGGGCCGGGAAACGAACATTGTAAAGCTGTGGACGTAAGAAGCATATTGCCGGGTTGCAGCCCAGATATGCTGAACAGTCTGCGTCCCCAAGAACAGCGTGTGAGATTTTGCTTGTGCTCTTTCTCGGTGGCTCTTGGCTAGGAGTTTTCTTTTCTTTTGGAGTAGTTTCGTATCAAGCCTTGCATTCCACAGTTGGGTTTGCACTGATATCTGTTTGCCATTTTCTCAAAGGGGTCGCTGAGAGTCCATTATGCTTCTTGTATTAATTGTGCAAGGCGGAGATGGAGCCCCATATGTTATAAGATACTGAGGAAAACCATAGCGACTTGTAGTGAAGTGATATTTGACTTTGTCTGTCTACCAGAGTTGAAATAAAAGCCTCCATCAGTGCTAGCGCATTGTTAAAATGTTCGGATAAATTATTTGGTTCATAAATAAATAATTTCAACTTTTATGATAATGGGGAGGAGGAAAGGTGGCATGAGGCATTCTGAATATGCCGATAATTCATTCTCCCGCAGCCAAGATAAGCGGCGCCATGAATTAAATGAGGGAACATTGGTTGGCAGGCTGCAGCATCTCACGACTGGGCCCTTGTTTGGGACGCACATGTCCGTGACGCTTATAACAAAGAATTGGTACTGTCTACCCCGGGCTGTCCAGGAGGAAGGAGATGCTCTCAAAAGGGGCGTTTGGTTTTGTAGCACCGTGTTGGTTACAAAGAGAAAGGACGGGGAAGGCAGGAGGCTCCTGTGCACAGTTCCTTTTCCCGTCGTCCCAGGTGGAACTGGGGAGATCGCATCGGGTCGTAACGGGTTAGGCAGGCAGAGATGGATTTGAGGCAGCTGAGATATGCAAATTTCCAAACGAGTCTGTTCATCTCAGCAGGGGTCTTCTGAGGGATCTTCACTGGCATGCCAGATGTTTCCAGTGACCTACACAAAACCGCGGGAGGAGACTCAGTCTTTTGAATACCTGCCTCTTCCCTGCCCTCCGCTTCCTGCTCTGGGCTCCTTCCTCTGGCCCATGACCTCGTGCTTTGACGTAATGCAGCCTGCTGTTCTGTGCCCAGATTTTCATTCATTCACACGTCACACATTTATTGGCTAACTTCTGTGTACCTGGTGCCATGCCAGTCAAAAATGTTGGTTCTCTCTCCTGCTTACCTGATCCATGTATCTGGCTAGAGCAGCGTGTACCTAGTGTTAGGTGGATGGGATCTCTGGCTCTTCTGGGGACAAGGGTGTCCTGCTTTGGTGCCGTCTTGAGCAATGGCTCCACCTGGGAAGGAGGATCAGGGCAGGAACTCCATGTTCTTGTTGGCCCACCCTTAATCCTATCCCTAGCAACTGCTACACCTGAGGAAGGAGGAGATGCTTTATCAATCTGTGAATTCCCCAACCCGGGCATGATAAGATTTAGAAAGTGACTTAGAGTAACACTAAGGGTAGTTACTACGCCATGAGCTTGAATCTGCCTTGTGCTTCACCGCCACCTCCCCCAAGGGGGCCTTCTGAGAGGGAGCTCGTACATGCAGGTAGAATTTTGAGGACACCTGTTCATCATCTGATGACATCCCACACCTCCCGAGAGCCCGCGCCTAGACTGGGCCAATAAAAGCAAACAATCCGGCCAGGCGCAATGGCTCATGCCTGTAATCCCAGCACTCTGGGAGGCCGAGGCGGGCGGATCGCTCAAGGTCAGGAGTTTGACACCAGCCTGAGCAAGAGCGAGACCCCGTCTCTACTAAAAATAGAAAAGAAATCAATTGGACAACTAAAAATATATAGAAAAAATTAGCCGAGCATGGTGGTGCATGCCTGTAGTCCCAGCTACTCGGGAGGCTGAGGCAGGAAGATCACTGGAACCCAGGAGTCTGAGGTTGCTGAGAGCTAGGCTGACTCCACGGCACTCTACCCAGGACAACAGAGTGAGACTCTGTCTCAAAAAAAAAAAAAAAAAAAGGAAACAATCCGAAAAGTCAGAGTGGGAGAACGGGTCGGTGAGCGAGCTGGTGAGTCCGTCCGTGAGTTGGTCTGTCTCTTTGTTCACAGAGACAGACCCGTTTTTATCCTACTATGAAGACCTGCTGGTGTGAGGTGGCTCCCTGCTGAGGTTACTCTGTCGCGTTGGCCCTGCTGGTGATTTTTCCAAGCGAGGAGTCAGAGAACCAGGATAACAGTCTGGGTTTGATACTTTGGTGTGTCTGGTCATTCTTCAGCCAAGAGCACACCAAGAACCGAGGCAGACCGCCACCCAGACAATGCTATAGTAGAATTCCCAGATACGGAGTGGGCAGACAGCTGCCTGGAACAAAGACTGCATGTCCTACTTTTGTTCCAGGTGGGTGTGGTTATTTGACTAAGTTCTGGCTGAACAGGTTGTGCCGTAAAAGATTAACTCAGATGGCTTAGGGTGTTCCAATTCTGCACATTCCGAAGAAAAGGCCCTTGACCAGATCCTGGGAGATAAACCCTGAGCTCTTGAAATATCCCACCCGATAAGACCTTGGGCCTTGCCAGATAGTTTATGCTAGTTTCTACTGACAATATGATTTATGGTGAGTGCTGTTTTTGTTCACCTGGGGCCCTGGGCTGCGCTGTATCGGTTTAACCTCTTGGGAGCCTGGAGACTGGGTAATTAAGGTCAGTCATGCAGGCACTTCGTGTCTATGTGACCGACTCCAATAAAAATCATGCGCACCACGGCTCGGGGTGAGCTTCTCAGGTTGGCAGTACTTTTGACATGTTGTCATACAAAGTTGCTGGGGCCATTAAGAAGCATTTTTGTGACTTTGGTCATAGAGGACAGCTGCAAGCTTGTGCTCGGTTTCTCCCGGATGCTCGCCTCTGTTCCTTTTTTCCTTTGTTGATTTTAATATGTACCCTATCTCGGTAATAAACCATAACCACGAGCATATAGCTCTTTGGGGTTCTGGAGGCTTTTTAGTGAATCACTGAAACTAAAGGTCACCTTGGGGGCTCTTGAGTCACAGATGTAGTGAATCTTACTACAGATGTAGTAAGAAGCTTTATGAGCAACTCTCTGGACCTGTTCTTGCGGCAGGTGCACCAAGCCGCGTTCCCGAGCCCCACCTGATTTCAGAGCAGCCGTGGCAACCCTTCCAGGTGCTGCCAGGGTCCTCGCGTTCCACTGTGCTGTGTGTCTACTGTTCGGGGTTCGGCCTCACTCTAAACCCGAAGAAGGCCTCCCCGCCTACGCCCAGGCATGGTCAGGGAAGTCACACCCCTGGCGCAGCCCTCAGCCACTGGGTTCAGGAATTGGCAGACGGCCTCAGTCTGCCGTCAGTTAGTAACAGATGACAGTTTTGAGGTGCCTTGGACGCAGCTCCTCATATGGTCCCCAAGGCGTTGATAACGTGTTTCCGTGGCTGTTCCTCCTTTCCTTCCGGTCCTTCCTTTGCTGTCACTCCAGGTTTCTGAGGTCACCCTCCAAATAAGCTATCTGAACCCGCGCCCTTGGTCCTTGTCTCAGGCTCTGCTTTCAGAGGCACCCGAAGTCGGAAAGTCCTTAAAGGGAGAGGATATCAGAGCTTCCTCCCTTTGGCTGGCTGGGATGCAGATATAAGGGCTCATTAGTTACCTTTGGCTATGTTAAGGAAGGCAAATGCTATGGCCCGAGTGTTTCTCCCAGAGTTCGTATTTTGGAAATTTAATCCTCAGTGCAATGATGTTGAGAGGTGGGACCCTGGTGAGGTGATCAGGTCACAAGGGCTCTGCCTCATGGATGGATTTATGTCATTTTTACAGGAATGGGGTCGTTATCAAGATGGTGGGTTTGTTATAAAAGTGAGTTTGGCCCCCCTTGCTCCCTTGTGTGCTTTCTGTCACCATGCATGACACAGCAAGACGACCATCACCAGATGTGGCCCCTCGACCTTGGGCTTCCCTGTCTCCAGAACTGTGAGCCAGCAAATCACTATTCTTTGTACATTACCCAGCCTCAGGTATCTGTTACAGCAGCACTCAACAGACCGAGACAGCCATCCTGTGGGGATGGACAAGGGGCAGATTAGCGAGAAAGCACCCGGGTCTGTAGTAAGTCTGTAGACCCGCCGTGCCAGCCCCGGACTGCTGAACTCTAAACTTGTTAGATGAGAGAATACAGACTTGTGTGGTGAAGCCACGGTTAATTTTTTGGGGGGCGGTGGTGGGTAAAGAGGGGCTCACATGCAACTTAACCTCGTTCTGACTAACACAGCAACTAACGGCCACATAGAGATTTTGGCTTATGGTCAGGCTGGAATTAAATTGGCCCTGACCTTGATCACCATGATCACAATGGACTGACTGCACGAGGGACAAGCACTTAGGTTTGGAGAAGGGCCGTACACGGGGGGTCAGGCAACCTGGGCTCTGAGTTTGCCCCTGAGGAGCTGTGTGTCTTAAGTTCTTTTGGACGGGACCTTTTGACCTCAGGGTTTCTCTTGATTTTTTTTTACATGCCATGATTCTGTGAATTGACAGTAATCAAGAATTCACTTGCAAAGACAAAACACTTGGCTCATTATGAAATGTAAATGTGAGGACACCATCCACGTTTGCATTTTCAGCTTCCCTCGCTAACTGAATGAGAAGCACCTCTTAGCCTCTGCGTGTGAGTTTAAATGACTCATGAGATAGAAGGTCCTTGAGGCGTTATTAAAGCTGATCACGTCACTCCCTGTGAAGACTCAAACTTTCCTTGCATGTTGGAAGATGTTTGCAAAACCGTAGTCACCTGACAGTGATTCTTCCGGCAGGTAGGAACCTTCACAGGTTCTTTTCCTTTGCCTGGACGGTGCCCAATCAGTCTATATAATGAGACAGGCCAAAGGACAGGGAATTATGCCCCGGCACAGTCTTTGCTCATTGCTTGGCTTTGCAGGCAGACACTACGATTTATGAGGTGCTCAAGAATGATATAAGTTGGCAGTATAATGAGCCTGGGATTGCTGGGCAGCCCCTGTGTGCACCATGACCTTTGCGGGACGGAAAGTGCAGACTGGGGCCCGTGCGTATCAGTTGTGGATAAAGACCCCGCTTTGGGAAGTCAAGGGTCATGCATTTTTGTCTCTAGGCAGCACGTATGCGGTTGCCTGGCAACCGTGAGAGCAGTTTTAGTCCTTGCTATATGATCCTGTAAAGGATTTCATCCATCTTGAAAAACTAACAGCATAATTTAAATTTCTGAAGCAGAGTGTGGGTGTTCTCAAGTGGCAGAGCCTTATCTCACGTCTAGTTGCAGACTCCGACTGCATAAACTTGATGTTGCTGAAATTTCCCTGCATTAAGGATGCTGTAAACAGAAGGCTAGAACTCTGAAGTGAGGTTGAAAGGCAAATCCTTCAGGGGAATATATTCAGCACCAAGTAACAGAAAACCCAGTGAATGGTGTCCTAAAACACAAGGATATTGACTATTTTCTATACAAGAAGCCTCCAGATAAGTAGTCTCAGGGTCGATTCAGCTGCTTAACGGGGATCCACGCCTCTCTGAGCTTCCATTCCACCACTGGTGGCGTGTTGGTCTTCAACCTCAGATTTGTTACCTCATGCTCACAAAAAAGCTGCCAGGGCTCTTAACACCAGTGTCCCAGATTAGCATCAACACAGGATAGGAGGGAAGGGGGCAAAAAGGGCCTTTCGGTGGTGGGCATCTCTCACTCTCTTTTTCTCTTTAGGAAAGAAAGTCTTTCCTTAACATCTCGTAGCAGATTTCTTTTTACTTTTATTTGGTTAGAACGTGGTCACGTGCGCATTCCCTCCCAGGCTGGTCAATGGCAAAGGAGAATTTAGTGACCTTCAGTGGCCGAAGCTAATCAAGTTTCAGTGTCTTGTGCTCGGGAGAGGGCCTATCTTCCCCGAGCGCATTGCCACCTTCTGTGTTCCCGAGAAAGATCAGGATGCGTCAGCAAGGACGGAGAGCAGACGGCTGCTCGGAAAACATCTCACGGTGCTGCTCCAACACCTTCCACGTCATCACTCACGTGTGGAGGCCAGAGAGTGCAAACTCGCCCTCAAAATGTTTTTAAAACATTGAAATTAGAATTTAGAAATAGAAGCATTTTGCATTAAAAATAGGATTTTTTTTTTTTTTTTTTTTTTTTTTACCTCTCTTGAAAGAATTCCTTGATCCGCCAACATTCGAGCTGGACGCACACATGGGAGTATCAGCTCAAGAGATTGCCCTCTTCAGGTGGAAGATGTTTTGGTCCACCGCATTCTCCACCACTCCCTCTGTCTTACACGTGGCCCCCCAGACGTTTGAGTTTGTGAACCTTGGTCTAGATGCCTTTTTAGTTACATGCTGATGTTATGAAATGAAAACTTACAATTGGACTGTTCCCTTTTGCCCCGGGATACCCCTGGCCCTGTTCTCTTTCATCTTTCCCATGTTTGGAATCCTTCTGCTTTTCTGATGTACGTACATATATTTTATGGCTGTAGAAAGGAGTATAGGACAATGGCCAAGGGTGGTGGCTGGAGCCCTGGTATATGTCCCTTGTGCACTGTGGCCTCGTGGTCTCATCTGTGAAATCGGATAATAATGGAACCTGCCTCCTGTGGTTGATTTGAGGATTGGTGCGTAGTTCACCTAAAACTAATCTTGATGAAGATGGTGATGAAGAAGAAAATGACGATGTTTCTATGAGACTGCGTTAATTACACCGGTTAGTGCTTTGAGGTGCCATTTTGGGATGCAAGGCACAGCACCTTCAGAGATGAGAGCTGATGGACAGCAGCTGCCTTCCCGTGGAGCTAGAAGGGAGGGTCCTTTGAGGGACCGCGCTGGAGGGGCAGTGACCACCGGGAATAATTTTTCTATTCCTTTTGAGACAGAATCAGATCCACCTAATTCATGCCTCCAGGTAACCACCTGGAGCAGCTCTCAGAAACTCAGTCCTGCACTCGAGATTTGCTCATTTCTATTCAGACTGGGGCACATTCTGCATTTACACTGTCAAAAAGCAGCGGCTGTTTTAGTTTATGCCCGGGGACACGAGAAGCAATTCTTGATGTCTCTAGTGACCTTGGAGAGTCATAGTTTTCCTACCAAAAAGTCTTTTTGTTCCACTCTTAGTTTTTGGTGGCGGTTCCCTGAGATTCATCCATCTGTACCTTAATCTGGAGAGAACTGGAGGTCACCATATGAGCGAGTTCCGATTAGAAGAGCCGTTTGGGAGAGGCCAAAGAATGTTTTGAGGTCGGGTAGTTGCTTCATTTCATTCTCTAGACCGGTCAAGTAGATCCTAGTAAATTAGGAATCTCTAAGGGAATCTTAGGGAACTCATTATAACCTCATTTTAGTATAATTAAGTTAAAAATCACTTGGTTGGGATAAATAGCACCGTGGGCAGAAATGTGGGGGGCATAGGCACACGCCCCTTGTTGAGGATATAGATAAAATAGTAAACTTTGAAACGGGCAGTTTGGAACTATCAACCATAGTTGCAGGGTTTTGACCCAGAAATTCTTTGAGATGTCTAGCAACATACTTCATAGATATCCTTGACCACGTACGTAAAAAGTCCAATATAGTATTATGTGTCCATACATTAAAATTACTCTGCAGCCGTGAGTAAACATGGTGTAGACCTCTGTGTATTGATGGGAAAGACGCCAAGCATGTGGGAGAGCGGTATGTGTTATGCAAATGTGTATCAAAGTATGTCTGTATGCCAAAACGGGGATGCATGCCTTAATATTGGCTCCCTCAGGGAATGAGATTGTGAGGATATGAGGGTCAGGGGACAGAAGGAGGAAGAGTAGATGAAATTCAACCTTTATGTACTTTTAGACGTGTTTCGTAATATCATGTACTCTATATAAGTAGTATTCTATGTTAGAGAGTTTGGAATGGAAACCTGGGGGGTTGCAATGCTCCTTTGAGGGACAGTGCCACGTGGAGGTTAAGAACACAGGTGCTAGGGCCACATTGCCTGACTCAAATCCTGGCTGCATCATTGGCAAGCTGTGCGTTCAAGCGCGCCCATGGACTTTTCTAGGCCTTTGTTGTTCCATCTGTAAAAGAGGATAATAATCCTATAAGGTCGCTGTGAAGATTAAACAAATCTCTACACGTATAGCATCTTGAAAAATGTTAGCTATTATTGTTATTTCTAGTGCAAGCTCATAGCAAAAATGCAGAAATGACTGAAATGAATTAAAAATTTACCTTGAGCCTCTGGAGTCTAGGGTTGGGAATTTATGAAACGCAATGATATTCCTTTGATATGAAATAACATATGCATTTTTTAAAACTTGAAGCTTTGAAAGGAAACAAGTGACTGGATAGGGTAAGGACGGGACACACAGAGGCCCTTACCTGTAGCGGAGGTGCAGTGTCACCAGCCTTGAACTGAACATGTATCACAAGAGGGACATAAAACAGACCGGCTGAAACTGGCCGGAAGGAGGAAAAAAAAAAGGGACGGTGTTCAGCAGCCTCCTAAATGTTTCATGAACTTCAATCATGTCATTCTTGTTCCCAGCGAGGCTGCTAATTCTTCACCTTATCTGTTCTCTGCCGACAGCAAGTCCTGTCTTTGATCCGGATTTTATCTCTTTATGGGACAGCTGATTCAGCAATAATGTATAGTTCGCCAAAGAGCTGGAACATTCTGCAGAATGTCTGAAACGGCTCCTTGAACACAGGAAGACGTGCTCAGGGGTGGACGCCGTCAGCAGGGGCTGCGTAAACGAATACCAGGGATGAGGCGAGAACAGACAAAAGCATTTGGTGGGCAATGCCTGGAAACCGGGGTAGCTTGACACCCCCCCCACTTGAGCTGAGGGGCTGCATGCTGTGGAATCATCCTGCTGTTGCTTAAAGATGCAAAGCCAGCTGGGCTGCAAGGACAGTGACTGGTTGGCACTGACTGTCTTCCATCTGGAGCTCGCCGGGTCCCCGTACCTCTGCGACAGTGGTGAGTCTTTCAGAGCAGGCTTGTGCCACTCTGAAGGCCAAGCAGGAAGCCAAGAGTCCCGGTCGTGAGTCACACATCCGGGGCCACGGGGCGATTCCAGGGCATCGCCGTTGCCTGCAGCTGGAGGAGATGAGGTGACCCATGATGCAGTCAGTCCCTAATGAGGAGTGACACGCAGAGGACAGAGCTGAACTGCAGCGGCCAGTTAGGAAACAGCTCCAGCTTTAGCGTGTTTCCCTGTGTACTTCCCCCCCAGAAAGCTGCTGGCTTTGTTTTCTTAGCCACAGCTATGTCTCTGGATTGACTGTCGTTGGTATAGCTCATTACGGTGTCAGGTGGCAGCCTGTTCAGCTACTGTAAAGTACAGCAAGCCCTCACTTAATATGTTTGATAGGTTCTTAGAAACTGAGACTTTAGGCCGGGCGCGGTGACTCACGCCTGTAATCCTAGCACTCTGGGAGGCCGAGGCGGGAGGACTGCTTGAGCTCAGGAGTTCAAGCCCAGACTGAGTGAGAGTGAGACCCTGTCTCTACTAAAAATAGAAAAAATTAGCCGAGACTGGTGGCATGCACCTGTAGTCCCAGCTACTCAGGAGGCTGAGGAAGGAGGATCGCTTGAGCCCAGGAGTTTGAGGTTGCTGTGAGCTAGGCTGATGCCACGGCACTCTAGCCTGGGCAACAGAGTGAGACTCTGTCTCAAAAAAAAAAAAAAAAGAAAGAAAGAAACTGGGACTTTAAGTGAAACCGACATATAACTGGTTTGACGATTTGATATATCAGTTGATATCATTGACCAATTGATATAAATAAGAGTTAAGTTCCTACGGCATATTTCTGGTCACAAAATCATCACCAAACTTCTAAACAAAAAACCAAAACACTTCTGATAGTAAACATGGAAATAAACGTGAGCTACACATACATTTAAGAAAGATTCATACAAACAAATAAGATAATTATTCACCCGCTTATTCCAGCTCAGGTGCTCAGGTGCCTGGAACCTGTCCTGGCAGCTCAGGGCACAAGGCAGAAATCCACCTGTGGCAGGACGCACTTACACAGACACAGACACACACATAGACCGGGGCCATTTAGACATGTGAATTAGCCTCCTGTGCACAGCTTTGGGATGTGGGAGGACCCTGGAGTCCCCAGAGAAAACCCACAGGGGCGTGGATTAGCATGTAAACTCTGCACAGACCAGGGCCCACCCTGGCTGGGAATTGCCTTTCTTCCTTGTCGATGTTAATGAAGCGGCATTATTGGAGGACCTGCCGTACGGAGCTGCGTGGCTGGGTCGTTCCGTACCCTCGAGGCGCTGAAGGCTGGTGTCCGTGTCTCAAAGATGATCATTAGTTGTTTCCTTTGAAGCAGAGTTTGGGGACTTGAAGTTCCAAAGAAACATTGAAGGTCTCTGTCTCTTCCTACTTCAAAGAGGATCTGTGGCTGTTTACAAATGAAAATATTACTTACGGTAATTTGAGAAAAGGATAAACTATGACACAGACTCACTTAAAAAAAAAAGGCACAAGAACATGTGTCAACAAGCGTCCAAAATTAACTGATTTTCTTCGGTATATGGGTATTCAATTTGACTCAGTGCTTTCTGGCAAAAAAAAAAAAAAAGAAAGAAAGCCACATTGAATCAAATGGCTTTCATTATCTGACAGAAGCAAAGCATCTACTCTTTTTGGAATGAAATTCACGTGTGAATTAATTTAGTTAGCTGTGGCCAGTGGGAACTGGGACTAGGAGACACAAATAATAACTACTGGGAACCGTGGTTGGTGCAACAGAGGAAAGGAACGCAGAGGTAGGAAGACACATGTGTGAGATGCTCTACCTAATCAGAGGCTGGGAAGGTTCTCCTTGCGCTGAGATCCTGAACTGAAACTCCAGGGCGGAGTGGGCCTTTGCCAGGGGCAGCAGCAGGGGCGTAGCTTGTGCAAGGCGCTCTGATGTGTAGGACGGTAATAGAGGGACCTCCAAGCACCCTGGGAGTATGGGGTTGGAAGGAGCAATTCTGAGCATGGATCTGGAGAGCTTCATGGAGAAAGGGGAGTTTTGACCGGGCACATGGAACAGGAGGAGACACGGGTCCAGACCAGGCGACCAGCCTCCTCGCGGGCACAGGGGTGGGTAGCAATGTGTACATCTGGTTTAGGAGCTGTGCAGGGCAGACAATGGGTTTATAAAGAACCTCTCCGGTAGAATACTCATAGTGATGGAACACGGAAATATCTGAGAACTGTGAGCCACAAATTCAGAACGTTTGCTGGTCGGAAATGAAAGCCTGTTACATGTTTATAAGGTTACTAGCGTTTAGAGAATCAGCTAAGATGATTCTTAGCTGATGCTACTATTAACATTTCCATCAATTAAAGATCTTTATCACGAGCACTGTACGCCAGCCTTTTAAAGCAATTTATCACATGGAATCGCAGATACCTTTTTTAAGGGGAAAAAAAAATGAGATAATTTGCTAGAGAAACATCACAAATTATATTGAGTTGACATCACTCAATCACAGCTGCATTACTGAATTACACCTGCTCAGCCCAGCGCCGGGGACTCTATTAGCACAGCCTCCATTAGAGCTAATGGGAAATGCGGTCCCAAAGCTCTGTGAGTCCGCTGCATATTCCGTGAGAAGTGTTTTTCCTGTCGGGACTGTGCTCAGACCTCGGCAAGGCGAGCTGTGAGGACTTTATTTCTTCCGGGGTTTGGGGAAGCCACACCAGCGCAGGCTGTGGCAGCAGGGACCAGCTGGGCCGTGAGAGCCTGTCCAGACAGGTCTCTTCCAACGGTCTCGGGATGGATGACCCTCCCCGCAGCCAGAGAGACACACAGGAGCTGCCTCCTTCCCGGCGATGGCTCCCCTGCGTTTCAGTTCCCATTACCCAGCCATTGTGTTCACCGCCCACGGCCACCTCCGCTTATTGATTTGGGACCTGTGCCAGTTTCTAATTGTTTCCTGCAGATCGGCTTTGCTCCAGATTGCTGACTCCCGTCTAATAATTTCTCTCCTCCATTTTGCACCCTACTTTGCCCTCCCTTGCTAATTTCTTGAGTAGCCAGGGAAGCCATCCATGGATTGGACCTATTGACTCGTATCAAGGTCACACGAGTTTCAGTGACGTTAAAAAAAATTTAACTTGGACCTTTAGAGGATGATAGAAAAAAAAAAAATCCAAGAAGCATTGACTTCTTTCCCCATCCTCTTTTTCCTTCCGGGACCTATTTTTTGTGTGTGTGAATGTATTACGGGTGTTATTTTTGTTATTTGAGAACTTCTCAAGAGGCATGGCAGGTTGAAGGCTTCCATGTGTCACCTTATATCTGAGATCTCTTAAGGACTTATTTTCCAGCAGCCACTCACTTTTCAGGATGGGTTGGAAAGAGACTCCTTCTCTGCAGTGGGTTGTCGGGGGAGGCACCTGTTCCTTCTGCTCCTCTCTCCCCGGCTTCGCTATTATTCACTATTGTTCCCTTGGTGAAGGAAAGTAGTTCAAAGTCTCACATTTTTCTTTTAACGTTTATCGAGATAAACAGTTATATCACAAATCAACAGAAAACTTCAGAAGTTCCTTCTTTCTTTCTTTCTTTTTTTTTTTTTTTACTTTGGAACCTATTAGCTGGTATCCGGGTGAGTATTTTTAGGTTAGAAGAAAATGATAACAATCATCTTAATTTTGAAAAAATAATAGATTAACATCTGAAAGAATTATCAGCCTGTCAGTAGAGGGAGGAATCTCGGAGCCTTGTTATAAGCAGTGTTCATGCTAAGCACGGATCTAACAATATTTTGCAGTGAGGCACTGCTCAAAGTGCCGGCCTTACCTTGGTGACAGTGTTGGACAAAATAAGCCCAGAAATTAAGAGTAAGGATTTAGAAACTCATCTGCAATTTAACAGAATAAATTTGTCTGCTGAATCTAATAACCAAAAATTTGCACTTTCAGTGGTTCATTTTCATTGCATTTTGTAAAAGTATTTATCTGTGGCAGTTGGGGGTATTATGGGGCAGAACAACCCTGATCCTTCATCACAATTCATTTTTGTAACACTGGTGTGTGTAGGGTAAAAATGCAAGCCCCTAGCGTTGGTTTTTCACAGCTCTGGGTGTCAGGCGTGGATGTGCTATTTATAGGCTGTGTGACTTGGGCCGTTTACCAGGTCTCTGCAAACAAGGTGGTACTATGCATGTCCTATTGCATCACGGCGTGAAGGAAATAATGTTGTTATGTTCTCTCTCTTTTTTTTTATTTCAGAATATTACAGGGGTACAAATGTTTTGGTTACACGATTCCTTTGGACAGATTCAGTCAAAGCTGTACGAGTGTCCTCACTAAGATAGTGAGCATTGTACCTGTTAGGTGTGAATTCACCCGAGCCCTCCCTCCCGCGTGCTTGATTGCGGTTGAATTTTGCTACCATACGTGAACGTGAGTGTTGATCTGTTAGTTCCAATTTAGTAGTGAGCTAATGTGGTTTTCGTTTTCCCATTCTTGTGATATTTCACTTTGCGAAGATAAGATTAATGAGTGGGTTGAGGTGTTGTCAGCCTGTTCTGCTGCCAAGTTCCCCATCATGCTTACACCGATGGTTTTAGGGTCCCTTGATGGTAATTTCCTATATCTGGATACAGGTCTTTATTTCATTAGGGGTTGCAAAATGGCAGTTTTCTAGTTCTGTCATGCCTCCCGCATTCATTATGTGGAGTTTCTATAAAGAACTTTTTCTTATCAATTCAGTTATCCTGAAATGCTGTTCATATAGGGCAGGAAAATATTTGTTTCTTTATCACATTTTGATTTTCAGATTAACTAATGAATGCCTAATAACTTCTAATTGGTAACCAATGAGGGGTTTTTTTTGGTTTCATTATGGACTTTCGGATTTCTTAGACATTTTAATTCATTTTAGTCATTAACCTTTTTGATGCTCAAGTTTTCCCATCCTAGACTAGTGGGAACTCCTTCAAATGGTCTCCTTATTGTTTTATTTTTAATTGTTCAAGTTTTTATTGTGTAAAAATGTCAAATATGTACAAAATGAAACAGAATAGTGTAATCAATTCCCACGCACCCATATCCTGCTTCAAAAATAATCAACTCGTGGCCGGTTTTGTTTCTTTAATACCCCAACTTACCTCTGTCCTCCCAAATTTCTTATGATTTCATCTTTAAATACTTAAGTTTCAATTCTATTAGCCTTTAACTTCCATCTTTATGCCACTACAAGATGTCCCAGGTGAATATGTGATTTTACCACCTGACTTACTTCATTAATTAATTAGGGTGATCCCAGCTGCGTTAGCACATAGACTCCAACATGTGATATGGCTTGAGCAAAATGGAAGTTTATTTTTAACTCACATAACAGTCTGGTATTGGTGCTCATGCAAAGGATTTTCCTCCTAGGATGATTCCCGCTTTCTCCCATCTTGTATCTCTGCCTCCCCTCCCCATAGGTCCATGGTGCTGTCTGCATTCAGACAGCGGAAGGTGTAGAAAGGGCAAGAAAGTATACCCATTTCTTAAGAGACTTTGCCAGAATTGGCACAGATGCCGTTGGCTAAAACTCAGTCACACGGCCGCCCACAAGTGGGTCTAGTCAAAAGGAATAAAGATCTGGAAAGAAGAGTATGTCAAGTTTTGGTGAATAGCTTTCACATTGTACTGCACGCTCAAAAAATCCACAGATATTTCTGAAATTCTCACTTTTTTCATCATTGTTCTAATTACCTTTGTTAAAGCTTTAAGATATTGTTCTTTGTCATTAAATGAATTTTATTAGCTCAAAGGAACTACTACTTTTCAAAAAAGGGCATTGAAGGAAATCAGTGATGATGAGACTTGAATCGAATGGGTTTTTTTAAAGAAAATTATGGGATCATACCTATCTACAAATTACAGATGAGTGTTTCTGTCTTTGTAAGGAGGCAAGGGTAGATACCAGCAGTTGTGAGTTTGTCAGACACAGAAAAAGCATAATAACTGTGATAGAAAGGGCTGATTAATATCCGTGGTCACACACAGGTAGAAGAAGGTGCAATAGTGTTGCTAATTGATAGATAAATCGAGAAACTCAAGAGGAATGAGGCCTTGCACAGACTCAATCTCCATCTGCTAGAAGGTGCAGATTCGGAATAGTCTTGTCAATTTTATAAACATATGAGGGTCTTGAACCTTGTTTTTCATAAGTGCTAAACTGAGTTATGACGTCCAGTGTCCAGGATGCACCCCAGGCAGAGAGGGGAGGTCCCAGGGGAGGAGTGAGGGGCAAGGAACGGCTGTTCAGGAGAGGAAGCCGGATCTCTGCAGGGTAGAGCTGATTGATGTGTTTAATACGTAAATACACGGCCTGGCCCTTTAGCTGGTTACAGGCTCTCTGGAAAAGCAAAGGTTTTCCTTCCAGGGGAATGAAGTATAAATAGCTCCTATTGTATTCTTGCCATCTGATTTTGGGGCTGATAACTGAATAGGCATGGGATGTCTGTGAAACAGTCCATCTGATGGCCTGGACCCCTCCTTCATGAGCAAATATTTAATAGAAGCAACAGATGCCACACACATCTCCGCTACCCCCGGCCCTTGGGCCATGTGCGGCCTACTTAATTCTATGTAGACCCCTTAATCTAGTTAAAGTCTAATGATTAGAAAACTCTGTGTTGCCTCAATTCAAACATGCCAAGATATTAACATTACAGTGTCTAAAAAAAGCAGTGACAATTTTCTCATCCATGTACTACCTGACAAAGTAGATGGTCTGACTTATAAAAATATACCTTTTCTTACGGGACTTAATAAAACCATCGTCATTCTGGATGGACGAAGAAATTGGTGGTCCATCCACTTATCCATTTTTCCTAAGTTGCTCTTTGTGCAAAATAAAGTTTGTACCGACCCTGCTGATCCTTGAGAGTACTTTCAGTCCAATGTTTAAAAAACAAAAAACACTAAGAAATTCTCTGGGTCTGTGAAACTTGATTTAGGTAACAGGTTATAGTAAATGCTGGTAAAATCACTGTGCCTCTGAGCTTCTTAAGGTAATGGATGTTTTTATTGTGATTCGGCAAATGTGTTAGGTCATACATAATAATCTAACTTTTACATTTTGTTTGTTTTGAGAAGGTTTTAATCCAAAACAGGAAATTATCTTTCCCATAACATTATACTTTTTAAGACCTTCTTGCACTGATTCTTTATATAAACCTATGTGACGTAAGTCATCCAAAAAGGGCTTAATTTGGGCAATTAAAGGGGAGAGGGAAGTTTCATTACACCCACTCGAAGTTTGCACATGGCCTTTCTCATCCAAGAAAAACCAAAGAATTATTCGCCAAGATTCAGACCCAGAAGGACTAATTTGATGCTCCTTCTCCACCATAAGTGACGTTGCCTGCCTTACCAATAACAGCCCGCTTTTGGAAGAATCTTCAAGTGGGTAATAATATTCTGTTCTACGTGCTGCGGTAGCCCGTGATCGAAAATCCCTCCTAACAAATTCTAAAGAGTCTAGGGTACCAGGGAGCAAAATATAACAAAAAAATCTTGCTAAGAATTACGTTGAAGACTTTCTGTATATAGGAAGATCTCTCAGTAAGGATTTCATCATGTGTCTACAGTAATCTTTCCAGAAAAAGTTGGGTGCAGAGCGTTTGCTGTGTGCCGGGCACCGTTCTGAATGCTTCCCCGATTATGTCAGTATTTTGGAAATTGTAGCCCTGTGTCTATAGCCCTTGTGATTTTTGCCATTTTTCCGTATTATCTTTACTTCCTTAATGTTTTTAAGTGAACCCCTTTAAGCTATTATGGAGATTTTCCAGATACGCACTCTGAGGGTCCGTGTTTGGTTTAATGCTGTAAACCAAACACGTCACTGTTTTGAAATTCTTAATCGCTTATGAATAAGAGACCCTGCATTTTTATTTTTATTCTAAGTCCTGCAAATTGTGTACCTAGATTCGATAATCATTATGGCATTTGCTACATTTTCCTCACTTTTTCTTTTTCTCTTCCCATTTTCTCTCTCTTGCTTTCTCTCTTCTGAAGTATTTTAAAGCGAATTACAGGCATCCCTTCACGCTGATGTACTACAGAATGCAGCTCTAATAATATGGACATTTCGTATTTAACCGCAGTGCCATTATCATGTTTAGCAACATAAACAGTAATTATTTAGTATTATCTAATGCCACTTCACATCAGAACTTCCCCAGCTGACTTAAAAATGTCATTTACTGTTTTTTTTTCCAAATTCAAATGAGGTCTGTGCATGATATCACATATGTCCCTGAAATCTCTTAATCTAGAGAAATCCTGCCTCCATTCACACTACTGACGTGTTACACAAACAGGGTCTGTTGTCTTATAGGAGGTCACGCGTTTGGGTTTCTTGTGGTATTACTCAATTTGTTCCTCCATTACTCTTATTTCCTTTAAGGGAAGCTAGCTCTGCATTTGACTTAATGTAAGTGTTCTGGTCAAGAACACTTTGCAGGGGGGGGTGTTCTTCATCCTGTGTTCATTAGGAGGCATCCACTGTTTTGAACCACTTTCAGTGATGCTGAGATTTATCAGGTGACAGCCTGCCCGTTCCATTTGGAGGTTCCACATTGATTTTTCATGTAATGGTCTCTTCTATTGATGATTGTTACCTAAATCGATTATTTCCTTAAGTGATTACAAAAATCATGATTTCCAATTCTGTTATTTCTTTTATTATTAACTAGACTTTTCCTGTAAAAGAAAAAACCAAAAAACAAAAACAAAAAAACTTCCTCTCCCCTGCCAGGACTATTTGGAACTCATTTTTTCTTTTCCTTAACTTAGTTTGCCCGAAACAATCGTGTTAGCTAGCTTGGAGTCTCATTCTGTTTTGTGCTGCTGTGATAGGATGTGAGACTGGGAAATTTGTAATGAACGGAAATTTATCTGGCTCTCACAGTTCTGGAGGCTGGAAAGGCCAGGGTCAAGGGCTGTATATGGGGAGGACCTTCTTGCTAAGTCATCCATGGCAGAAGGGGAAAGAGCGCATGTGTGAGACAGGGAAAGGGGCTGAGCTCATCTTTAGCTCAGGCACCTGTTCCTGCAATGACCAGCCCATTCCCCCCGTGAAGGCATTAATCTGTTCATGAGGGCAGAGCTCTCGTGACCTGATCACCTCTTAAAGGACCCAGCTCTGATGCAGTGGAAGCCAAGTTTCCAGTGCATGAACTTTGGGAGACGCATTCAACCTGTAGCACTTGGTGTGCTAGTTACGTATATTTTAATATGTTTGGAATTAAACACGTAATTATTAAAATAAACAGAAAACCACTCACATGCCATCTAATACCACCTGGCATATTCCCAATGCTATATATGCTAAGCTTTGGGAAACATTGCTCTTTTCCTTTCGTTACAGATGAGGAAACTGAGGCATAGTGAGGCCAAGCAACATTCCCTGGGTGGATTCTGGACCAGAACCCAAGTGCTCTGACGCCAGAGGGTAAGCATAACCACTCCAGTCTCGTTGCACTGTTCCGAGTGGCCGAAGTTTGTATAAGGAAAGGCAGACTCTGATCTTTGAGGTGGAACCAAGAAAGTGATTTCATAATGGCAAGCCCGTGAGAAAGCCCGGAACTCTCAGAAAATTGATCCGCGTTCTGACTTTCAGCTGGTGCCACCTCCCCGACCGGTGTGACTTATTGTGCTCACAGGTTCAAATCAATAATCTGAGTGTATTAGACCCTCAATTGACCCAATAAACCTCTCAAATTTCCCCAGCATAAAGTTTTTGTAGCTTTTGGATGAAATACTTAAAACTTGTTTTTCTCTTTTCCTTATTATTCTTAGTAATCTAAAACTCCTCCTTATATGACAATAGAGAGAAAGCGTTGTTATTGTTTTTAGGAAGGAAAGGCTGTTACACACACCAGCCTAGTCGAGACAGGAAGCCAAGCTTTCCTGGGACAAATTATTGCTCAGTGCTCTGAATCACAACAGGAGCTTTTGAAGTGGCCTTGGGGAGTCTCAATACCATAATCCAAAGATTTGGTTGGGAGACCTGGATGCAAGTTTACATTTTGAGCATTGTTTCTGACCATTTCATTTGATTTGCCTTTCCACGTCAGTGAGATGAAAAGTGTCAGACTGAAGACCTTTGAGGGGTTTTATCTGTTGGAACGTGTGTGCTAAACATGATTCAAGAGCCAGATGAGCAAAAGCAGGACCTGCCTTGCAAATTGGCTTTTTTTGTTTCTGGGAAAATATCAAACCCCCACGATCTGACAGTGACTTCTTCTTGGACAATGTTAAGACAGAAGATGTTGTTTTATATCATTCATGGAATTTTAAACCTTCAGGAATAATTTAATCTAATCCTTTCAATTTGCACGTGAGCAAGCTGAAGCCAAGCTAATTCAAATAATTTCTCCTGAGATGAACAGCTAATTAGATGCATGCAGACCTAGAATTAGAGTTCAGGTTTCTTGACTGACATGCCAAGGTACCATATTAATTAAAGTTATTTGGTTGCAAGCAACAGAAACTAATTTTGACTAGCTGTGTGGAAGAGTGATACTTACAGGGTGAATTTGGGGCAGTTTACAAAGTCTAGTGTCAATTTTATTATAATTTTTGTGGGGAGAGGTGAGAACCAAAAATGGGTAAGTAACATAAAGTATATTTTAAATTTAAGAAATCACAGTTATGATGGGTGGAATGCAAAAACTACCGGATTTAAAAATTTATTGAGATGAGATTCATGTAACATAAAATTAACCATTTTAAAGGGAACGATTCAGCGGCATTTAGTTAATAGGCAAAGCTGTGCAACCATTGTCTTTCTCCAGTTCTAGAAAATTTTCCTTCACTGTAAAATAAAACTCCAAACCCACTGAGCAGTTTCCCCTCATTTCCCATAACCCCGTCAGCCACCCATCTGTGTTCTGTCTCTGTGGCTTCGCCTAGCCTGGATATTTCATGTCTACATAGAATCATAGAATATGTGACCTTTGTGTCTGGCTTCTTTGACTTGACATGTTTTCAAGGTTCACCTAGGTTACAGTACGTATCAGAACTTCATTGCTTGTTTAGGTGTGAAAATGACATTCCATAGCATGTTTCTATCATAATTTATCCTTTGATTCACTGATGGACATTTGGGCTGTTTCCACCTGTTGGCTGTTGTGAATAGTGCCGCTATAAACATGCCTGTATACGTACCTCTTTGAGTAATTATTTTCAGTTCTTTTGGGTATATACCTAGGAGTGGAATTTCTGGGTTATAGGGTAATTCCGTGTTTAGCTTTTAGAGAAACCACCAATGATGAGATAGTTTACACCGTTTTCATACTAACTCTTTGAAATCTGGTGTCTATTTTACGCTTAGAGCATGTTTCAGTTTGAACTGGCCACACTCCATGTAGCTGGTGGCTACTATTAATATATTGGATAGCATAGTTCTTGACCAGGAATTTGTATACTTTTTCTGGAAAAGGCCAGAGAGTAAATATTTTCACCTTTATAGGCCATGGAGTTTCTGTAGCAACTGCTCAAGTCTGCTCTTGTGTCAAAAGCAGGCATAGACAGTGTGTAAACAGTTGAGTATAGCTGTGTTCCAATTAAACTGCTTACGAAAATAGGTTGCAAGGCACGTGTGGTGATTGATTTTGCCTCAACTTGACCGGGCTAAGGGGTGCCCATCATTTCTGGACGTGTCTGAGAGTGTTTCTGGAAGAGATTAGCATGTGCATCAGTAGACTGGGTAAAGGTCACCTTTACCAATGCTGGTGAGCAGCCTCCAGTCCCTTGAGGGCTTGAGTAGAACAGAAGGCTGGAGAAAAGGCGGATTCCCTCTCTCATTTGAGCAGGTATATCCATCTTCTTCTGCTTCCAGATACTGGTGCTCCTGATTCTCGAGCCCGAGGTCTGAGTCTGAACTGGGACTCACACCATTGGCTGCCCTGGTTCATCGGCCTGTGGGCTTGGACTGGAACTGTTCCTCCAGCCTGCCTGGGCCTCCAGCTTGCAGAAGGCAGATAGTGGGTCTTCTGAGCCTCCATAATTGCATGAGCCAATCCTTCACAAGACATCTCTTACTGTGTATCTGTACTTATCCTATTGGTTCTGCTTCTCTGGGGAAGCCTGACTACTCCACCATATTTGACTTACAGGCGATAGTTTCCCTATTCTAGGCTGTCCCTTTTATCCCTGTCTACAACAGAAAAAATCTTCTTTCCAGACGGTTGATTCTGTAGGTCTATTAGCCCCTCACTTCTGGTGTCTTAATGTGTTCAGCCTTTGGAAATGGGTTTTCTCTGCTCCTTCTGGTTTTGCTGTGCCAGAAAGGAGGTGGGGTGAGGAAGGGTGTTTCAACTCTAAGGGGCGACTTCCGTGGACAGATTCTAGAAACGGAAGAGGTTCTCAGGTGCTCTGGCTTTCGGGTGGAGAATATAAAACTTATTGCATACATACACCTGTTACCATGTGAAGATTCACCTTCTGCTAGCATGCCTCATGTTCCTCATTACTCTACAGAAGTCTAAATCTTTCCCATCCACAAAAGACCTCTTGACGTGTCCTAGCTCTGGAAGGTTCCTGGCTCCAAGAGGGAGCTATGAGGAAGTTGAAACTAAGACTGCAACTTTCATGTGGACAAGTTACTACAGTCTGTAAACGTCTGTATTTTCAGCAGATAGCACAGTCTTTGTTTGTACGAGGTCCTCAGTACATGTTGGTTGAATGAATGAAGGAAGGAATAAAATAATATCAAAGTCGCTCCGGTTCTGGACTTCCATCACTCAAACTGGTAATAATTTGGTTGCTAAAATCTCCTCTTGTGTTCTGTAGCTCAAAAACGCCATGCCCGGATGCGTAAAAATGATGCTCCTTGATTCACTCACCTGCCGTGAGCATCTGAGCAGTTAGACCCAATGACCCGGCATGCCTTGATTTATTGCTCATTTGATTTAATTTGCTGAAGGTGACCTTACTCTATTTTCCTGCTAGAACTCTGGCTGGATCACAGTTGGTGGGTGTCCCCAGGGAATAAATTGCAGGCGACGGCTCTCAGTCATTTTGGGATTGCCTGTTCCATGTAACTTTTGCGTGGCTGTCTTAGTGAACACAGGCATTGAGGCTGATGATGGCATTTTGTAGACAGGCTACGGTGACCTGTAGTTCACAGACCTGTAGTTGGATTACCTACAAGATACTGTGAAACAAAATAAAATTTTAAGGATCCCCCCGACCGGCTGACTGAATGGACCCCCTCTTGGCCAAAGGAATATCCTAAAATTGTCTGCCAGGAGGGAGGTCAGACATGCCTCATCATGCCCCCCTCCCTTCTTGGAGTCCTTTGTGACCCATTGACAGGCCTAAGGGTATGCAAGACAAACCTGCAGGTCCTCAATTTGCATAACAAATCTATGTCCTTATGTTAAAACATTCCAAGCCTCTAGACAAAGCTTCATGTCTTTAACCAATTACAAGCCAAAGAATCTTTAAACCCACCTATAACCTGTAAGCCCCGGCTTGGAGATGTCCCACCTTTTTGGGCCAAACCAATGTATGCTTCCACGTATTGATTGATGACTTTACGTGTAACCCCTGTCTCCCTGAAATGTATAAAACCAAACTGTAACCCAAACACCACGCCACTTGCTCAAGGTTTCTTGGGAGTTGCTCCGGGTCATGGTCCTCAAATTTGCCTCAGAATAAACTTCTTTTAAATATTTCAGAGTTTGGATTTTTTTCCGTCAACAGAACTTAAAATTTTCTGGTTACCATATTTAAAAAGTAATAAGCAACAGGTGAAATTAATTTTAATAATGTATTTTAGTTAACCCAATAGCCAAAACACGATTTCAACATGGAATCAATGTATACATTAGTAATGAGATATTTCATATGTATTAAATGTACAAAATCCAAATATTTAAAATCCAATGTGTCCTTTATACTTTTTGCACATTTCAGTTTGAACTAGCCATATCTCAAGTACTCAATAGCCTCATTTGACAATGGCCACCATATGGGACAGTGTAGCCTAAGATAGGGTTATAGAGGGTCCTTCTAAGTAAACAGTCATTTAGTCATTAATTCTCTAGAAATAGTTCCGAACTTTTACACACACACATATAATTTTACTTACACCTGTGATAGCACATCTTTATAACAAACTCTGAAGGAGGCATTTTACCTGACAAGAAGAAAGTTGATGAATATATTTAACTGTATTACTCTAATATACTCGGTATATCTCCTCTAATTAAAATAAGATTATCTTACAACTTATGAAATGAAGATCTGGCATAACAGACTTAGAATGTGATGAAAATGTTTTCATTAAGTGCAAAGATACCCTGCAAGGCATGGCATTTTATTTCGAGTCTCTAATAACATTAATACACCCTTTTAATCTCTGAAGCATTTAAGATTTAATAGGAACTCCTTAAAGAATGACAGAATACAGTAAGACTTGCAAGGTTAGTTTAATTCGAAAGTACTCACAGTCCTCCACAAGTTTGAGTAAGTATAAAATTGTTCATTGGTGGAATGTACAAGTACAGTTTTGTTTACTCTCGGCGAGACTCAAAAG
This sequence comes from Lepilemur ruficaudatus, assembly GCA_963574885.1. Lineage (NCBI taxonomy): Eukaryota > Metazoa > Chordata > Mammalia > Primates > Lepilemuridae > Lepilemur > Lepilemur ruficaudatus. The sequence goes on from CAUYRT010010523.1 coordinate 35,490, forward strand.
CCTCACATGCGGGGGTGGGGACAAAAGAGAGGAAAGTAGGGTTAATGGTGTTTTCCAGTAATTGTCCTTGGCTTCAGTGATAGCATGTGACTTGGCTGCTATTCTTGCTAGGGGCTGTGTGTATGAAAGTTGGGAACTCAGTACATGTGATTTGGGAATTTTATCATCACTTTACAAAACAATTTGTGGGAAAACTGCAGTTACTAATTCTCTTCCTTCTTTCACATCATTTTTTGCAGATGTGTGTATTTATTTGTTGCCTTCCTCTAGTAGATGAGCTATGTATAGATAATTAAATATTATTTTGTTATCTGCGTGACTGCAGGTCTCGTTTTCCATTCAAATCACAGAAAGCAATATTGGGGGGTTCTATTGAGTGTTTTATCTGATTTCCCATATTTGATGTTAAATAGATACAGCAATATTCTACTGAGGGTTGGAAGAACTGGATTTTCTTTTCCCTTTTCTAATGGTTAATACCCACTTTGGGTGACTCAGTGTTTCCTTTCTCTTGTCTTACTTTTACAGCTATTCTAATGGAACAGCTTAGAGCTCATTAGGGAAAAGGTGCTACATTAATCCAAGAGAACAATTTGGTAATACTTCTCTACTCTGGTAAGAAGTAGAGAAATTGTCTCAAGTAAGCGTTTTCTTTCTAGATGTTATGACACCATTGGCCTACAGTGTTTTGTCCTGTAACTTTTGGTCTATAAAAAACATTTAATGAACAGTCTATATGCTCTTGAGAACCTCCACTCTGCTAGATCCAATAAGACTTTTCAAAGGAAATAGATGAGAATCCTGAGATAAAGACACTAACAGCTAATTGCATTAAATGAGATTGGAGGAAAGGGGAAGAGAGCTGAATAAAGCATATTGGAAGAGCCACTTACACAGAACATAGAATCAGCTATGGGAGTTTAGCCCCACCCTTAGAGAGTTTCATTCAGTATGCCTAGGTAGCATCAAATGAATTTGCATTTTTAACCAAGTCTCTGGATAGTTATGAAGTCAGTAGTATAGACACTTCATTTTGGGAAACATTGCCAAGGTCAGCAGAGAGACCCCAAGGCCCTTCTGATTCCTGGGCTTTAGCAGACGACTATCATAGAGGGTTTTATTTTTTGTCCCGTGGCCTTTTCAACTCCCCTGGACCTTGACTTTTTGACTATAGGACACCTCATTCTTTTCTTTTTTCTCTAGTGGGATGAGAATTGACTCTTTTTGCAGTGGCCTATGCACTCAGTGTGGAGCCCTGGGCCTCTGCCTGCTCCTGACCACACCTTGTCCCGCTGTTGGCCTTCTACCTGGATCCCTGAGTTTCCCTTCACCTTTGGCCAGATACCCTGGTGGGTTCCACCTGCCTGTGTCATTCATTTTAGCATTCTCTGCCACTCCATCATCCTTGAAACCTACCTACACAGCCATTGAGAGCCCATCGCCCTCAGGGTGAGCTTGCGTAACACAGATAGGTTAGTTGTACTAACTGCAGGATTTTTTTTTTAAGTACCTGATATCTGTGGCTGTAGAAAGACAAAAAGAGGAAGCAATGCGTGGTGATCACAGTGTCTCATATAAACACTGCTGCTGAGAACGTAATGAAGGTTAAATTGTGCCTGACACATAGCAGAGGCACCAGGGCTGTAGGTCTTAAGGGAAGTTGTTTGTTAATTTCATTCTAAAAGCAACTGAGTCTGTGAATCTGGTACCAATAAAAGGATGCTCTTACAGGCCGATTTCCCAAACACTAGCATTTAGAATACTTATCTAGACAAGCATTTAGACAACTAGCATGTAGAATACTTGCTCTCAGCTACAGCTGAGCTTCCCAGGCTCTATTATCAAGATGCACTGAGACCCAGACTGAGCGGTGTTCACGTTCACACTGACCTTTTCCTTTTCTCCTTCCTGGAATTTTCTTTGCTTGTTTGGACTTTTGGTTAACTCACCTTTTTACTCAGTGCAAGCCTCCAGGTCAGAAGTAATTCATTTTGGGTTGGGGGATGGCTTTGTGATGTGATTGAGTTCACAAGAATTAGGAGTGTTTTTGGTATCTATTGAGTCAAGGACTGACTGGTTTAAAGCTGAGCTGACTTCAGTATCTAAGAATTTTTCAGGCTGTGGATAGGCAGATGTCTTTCATCAGAGTCACCTGGGATGCTCATTAAATATTTAAATTCCCAGATCCATCCTCTATCAACCAAATCTGAATATACGGGACTAGAGTTCAGGACTTCTATCAAAACGACTTCCTCAGGTGATTCTGATGTGCACAAGAAATTGAGATCCATGAGTCCAGTTGCCCAATCTCCTCATTTCTATAATTTAAAATACTAATGAGATATTTAGCAAATGAGAAGCAAGGACAATCCACTCAGTGCACATTGTTTTAGTGCAACTTCACGAGCATATTGAACACATTTAGGTAAATGTACAGTGTTCCCATTTGTGTACCTAATGACTTGTGTTAAACAAAAGCCATTCAGTGCCTACAGAGGGACATTTAAGACTTCTTCATGATGATAACTGGCATGAACATTATGAGGGTGTTATGGTATGTCTTTCTTATCAGGCAGTCATTCACTGAGTGAACAAACATTACTTACAGTAAAAAGATAAGAATCTAATTAAAAGAAAAAGTTATACATCTCTATAATGTCAGAAAGCATCTCAAGGTAGCTTCTCTGCTTATGGTACCCTTATCAAAGTATGCTAACTTTGAGTATTACTGAATAAAAGCAAGACAAATGTGCAATACATTTTAATGCTTAGCTCAACTTTGAAGTCCATAAGTAATTATAACAATAAAAGGCCAAAGTTGTAACTGTCATAAATCATGTACGACTGTAGCTTTATGGGGTTTCAAAGTGGCTTATGTACATCAAGTGTGAACTGTGGAGTATGTTGGTGAATTAACTGGGGTTCAAAGGGTACTTTAGACCATGTTGAGATTAGCCCTGAGTACTTAGTAGAAGGTAGGACCCCAATGGATAGGATCAATCAGAGGAGAGAGACTGGAGGCAGGGAGCCCTTTGGGGAAGCCAGTGTGGCCTGCTTGGCTGTTGGACTGGTTCTTCTTTTCTGGAAACAGTATCTCTATGTGTTTTTCACCACATAATACTCCAAATCCCCAGTTGATTGGTCAAAGGAGGATAGCTGATTCCAGCTAGATCAATCAAATTATCTCTCAAGGATATGGAATTTGGGACTAGGAGACCTGAGAGAGGAACCTGGTGGACCTGAGTTGGGTAGAGCTAGAGACAGGGGTGCAGCTAACTCCTGCTGCTGACTGCTCTGGCTCCCGACTTTCCTAGGCTTATTCTTAAACCTTTTCTTGAACTTACGAAGCATATTTGACCTTACCAGCAGTTCCCAACCTTTTTGGCACCAGGAACCAATTTCATGGAAGATAATTTTTCCCTGGACCGGGGGGTGGGGAGGGTGGTTTCGGGATGATTCAAGCACATTACATTTATTGTGCACTTTAGTTTTATTATTATCACATTGTAATGTATAATGAAATAGTTATACAACTCACCATAGGTTGGGGACCCCTGCTTGCAGGATTTGGTTAAGCAGTTTCTGTAAGGTTATTGACTAAGTACACACACCTGGTCTAGGAGTCAGAGAAGCTGGATGGGGAGCCCCAGGGGAAAGTGGAGCAATTCCATGCCCAGCTACGGCCTTGTGCCAGCAGTTAGGCAGCAGATCAGCAATGACATGTGAGTGCCACAAAATGAGTGCTGCTCAATTTCTACACCCCAACTTTCCTATGAGGTTCACAGAACCCAGAACCCATTTGGAGAACTCAGCCTTAGGAATTCGTTCCTCTGGAACCACTCTAGAATCAAAATCTAGGTAAGTTATCTATTGTTGCATAACACATTACCCCAAAACATAGTAGTTGAAAACAACAAATTAGCTCGTAGTTTCTGTGGGTCAAGAATGGAGCTGCTTAGCTGGGAGGTTCTGACTCAGAGTCTTTTGCAGGCTGCAATCACAGCATTGGCTGGGCCAGCAGTCATCTGAAGGGCCAACTAGAGAAGGAGCCACATCCAAGCTCACTCATGTGGCTATTGAAAGGCATCAGTTCTTGGCTACATGGGCCTTTTCACGGGGCTGCTTTGCAAATGGCAGCTGGCTTTTTCTAAAGAAAGTGACCCAAGAATGAAAGCAAGCACAAGCATCTAAGAGGGAAGCCATGTTATTTTTTTGTTTTTTACAAACTAATTTTGAAAGTGAGATCTTAATACTTCTGTTTTCTGTTCATTAGACATCAATTAATGTAGCCAACACTAAAGGGGTGGGAGTTGCACAGAGCAGGAACACCAGGGAGTGGGTGGGGCTCATGGGGCCATTCGAAACTTACCATAATCTTAGATTGCTTTTCTTTTTGTCTTATGTGGAACTTGAATTGTTTTCTGTTATATAAAGCTAAGTAAATCTTCCCTAATATAATAGAATTGCCATAGTCTAGGCAAGAGTTTGGGTTTTACAATGATAAGGGCAAGAGACAGACTAATACAATAAATATTATGAAGTTAGAATTGATCATCTTGGCAGTACTGGGCAGGAGTTCAGAGTTAGAAAAATGAGTTTATACTTTGGACATTGCATTTATTAGATAAATGACCTGTGGCAAATTCTAAACCAATTTTAAATCATCGTTTTCTCACCTATAAATGGGTAGCTATCTCATGGAGTAGATGGCACACCCAAGACAGGGTGATGGAGAAGAGTTTAATAAAAGGAATGTTTACAAAGGTGTGGGCAGGGTTGAGGGAAAGAACAAGGGATGGTGACAAGGAACAGCTACCACCCCCAGGCCTGAGAGGGAATAGGTAGGAATCTGTAGTTTTAGTAGACAACTGCTGGTTAGGGTTTTGGAGAGAAGGACACAGCTAGCCTGTAGTAACAGGGCAGAGAGGAAATATTACCCTGAACTTTTTCTCCCTTCCTCCAATCTGCTTGAATGACTTGCATATAGGCTGAACCCCTCTAGGAGTCTGAAGGCAAGGATGCCTAAAGATGCAGTCCGAAGTGGTCAGCCTCCCAGGGTATGGAGAGTGGCTCTGAGAGGCAGATGAAAATCATTTGGCACAGCACGTAAAGTGCTTAACACTAATTATGTCAAATAGTAAGTGCTTAATTAATGATAACTGAAAGGTGGCCTTACTAATAACTTATCTAAGAGAGGAAAATAAACTATCTAACAGAAAGTAAGGGAAATAAACTCATAGCACATAATTGCCCCTTTGAAGAGAAAATTCACAACACAACTACCCCCTTTGTTTTGTGTAACTAAATACTTGTGGCCTAGCTTGTTACCTCTAAGACTCTAAGAGTTTTGTTTTCTCAGCCTTGAAGAGCCCTAAGAGGACAGTAGGGGTGCGAACTCCCGGCTCCAGCTCTCTGCCTCAGTTCCTGCCAGAAACACATTTCAAGGACTCAGATAAGCCGGGCTCACAGAGAAAAGAGAAAAAATAAAGAGCACCTGCAACAGCTTCGCAGCCGCTTCTGTTATCCCTTTGCTGAAGCAGAGGAAAAACAAGCCATTTTCACCCTTTACAAACTCCAAGCAGCTTTTCCTCAGTGGCCGGGCACTTTCTTCCTTCCTCTGCATGTCTTGGCCTCCCTCCTTCCCGCCCCCACCCCTGTTTCTTTCTCAGAAAAATAAATAAACTTTTAACTTCTTTTTATCTTAATCTTTGTGTGAGACATCTTTCTCTGCCTGTGTATGGGTTTCCCACCCTTTCAATAACTATTATTATAATTATTTTCACATGACAGTGGGATCTATGCATGGAGATGAGCTAGGTGCGAATGTGTATGTGGGAAACTTTAAAGGAACCTCATTATTCTACCCATGAAGACTGGGTCTGGGCATCCCAGCATTAGGAAATTTAGGCAGAGTGGAATTTATTGAATTGTCTAGCGCCATTTACCTAGGTCAAGCTAAGAGAAAAATCTCATTAAGTACAATACTATCCACTGGCCCATTAACAGGAGTTCTCCTCTTCATTTTCTAATCATTTTGGAATGGTGGAAAGCTTCGTATATCACGTTTTCTAACAACTCTCGAATTAAGCCTTCAGGTCCGCCTTGGAGAGTCAGTCTCGCAAGGCGCGGCGTGTTGCTCCAGCAAGGCTCTTCTATCCAGCTTTCCTCCCACCCAGCTGCCTGCCTCTCTCGGTTCAAATAGCTGTGAAAGGTGCCACTCCCACATAGTTCAGTGCACAGTATTCTGGGGTTTCCTAAGCAGCAGGTTGGCAACCAGCAGCAGATGGAGAAGCTGCGTAATACGGAGTGGAGGCTGCACGGAGAGGTAGGCAATGAGGCAGGTGGCCAAGTGGGCAGTCGGGGAGATGGAGGCCCAGAACACAAGGAGAGCACTGGCTGCCAAATGCAAAGATTCCTATGAAGTTGTAAATTTCACATTCCCACCATCTCCCTTCTTCCCTTCTCCCCCCACAATGCATCTCTACATTCAGTAAATCTCATTTACCCATTTTTCTTAGGTAGGAAGTAATGTGCCATCTCTGCCCCCAAGTCTGATTTTCCCTGTAAGGCTGAACCTCAGCAACTCTATTGTGCCTTTAAGGAAGAAATCAACATGGTGCAGATGGTATTTCAAACATATTTGTTTCTGTGTCATCTGTTCTGAACATAAATATCAATTCAGTGACTTCACTGTTGTAAGTGATAAGTTGAAACATCATCGGTTGTTTTTTAGTTAAATGACAGTAACAAAATGAAAAATCACCATTAAAAAGGCTATATTTGCATATTTTTATGCTGTCAAAGAACGTGGCACTAATGTAGCATAAGGAGAATTCTTAAACAGAAACATTACAGTTTTCAAAATCTAAGGAAGATCAAAAATAAATGCTGAAATTTCATTTGTAAAAAGAAACGGAACAGTTATTTCACTGTCAGAATAATAAAAGTGCTTTCTAGTGACATTTTTAATAGCATATTAATTCAAAATTGTAATCTTGAGAAGGAGCGATTCCATCTACATAAACAGCAAATGCATTCTAAATGCTTAGTATTATCATAATGACTAGAAATTAAATTAATAATGCTAGGATAGTTAAATCTGATGTAACCTTCTTAAATCTTTGTATCTACATGAATTATTTCTCATTCTTATTGAACTCTCATCCTGAACTTCATTTGTTGTTTAAATTTTTTAAAGAAGTGAATAATTCTTTCATTTTAGGAGTATATCACTTTTAGAAGTTACCTTCAAAAGACATTTGTAGTAATTTGAACCCACCAAGCATTTTAATAGCTGTAGGGCCAGATTGGTCTAAGACCCATACCTGTGCTGATACAATCACAACATTGTCAGTAATTGTCTTGCCACATTGCTGATTTTACTATATCTCGTAACTGAGATGGCTGAACTAAAATCGGTACCATTTTAATCCTGAATGAATGGAGAGGGAAAGACGTCTTTTCAATCTAGGTTATGACATCTGAGCAACATTTTATAAAATCAAAATCCCCATAAGTCAGGGGAAAAGGTTTCTATTCCCTCTCTAAAGAAGACTGTGAAAGTACTACAAAAGGTTTGGGTAAAGGCATTCCTTAGGGAGAGTTCTTCATTTCTTTTCTTTTCTTTTAAGTGTACGCCAGGATGGTCAGCAAATCTAATCCTGCTGGTCGCAGGGCCTTTAATGAGACATAGGGCAGCAGGCAGCTTTGGTTTCAAAAGGTACGTACTGTTTAGGGCTTCATAGGCCCAGAGGCAAAGCTAGAATTTGATTGTCTAATGTATGAGTATCTAAGGTAATTCACAAATAGTGGACAATTGTTCCAGGAAACGTAAACATTAAGCAATGTGCTTTGCTCCACTACCTCACTACTTGGCAAGCTTCCGTTATTATTGCACAAGTCCTCAAATCTCTTTGTTTCCTAGACTATATTACACCTTAAAAAGTGATTAGGACATGAAGCTCATTCTGTAATACAGCATAAAACAAGGCAGATTGTGCTTCAGACAGGCTTCTCTTTCACTGCCAGAACACCCTGCTGCCAAAATGTCAGTGTGGTGAAGTCCTCGGCCATAATAGCTACGGCCATCATAGTGTCCAGACAAGACTTCTCAAAGGGTGCACAGAACAGCTACCTTGCCAGACCTGGTATTTGTGCTGTCAGACTTGGATCCTCACCACCCCTTTCTATATCTCCCCAAATCTGTATCTCAAGAATGGTACCAAGAATGGTAAAAACAAAGGGGATACTAAACTGTAGATTTCCACAATCAATTAGCAATTATTTATTCTGAGAGTTTCATTTAGCTGAAAAACCATAGTGACATGTGTAAAAAAAAAAAAAAAATGGAACCAGTGACCAGCGTGTATTATTCCTAGGTATCTTGGCTTCATCGATCTCTTTGCAATTGTTTTTAGAGCAAGTCTCTACTCAGAAATTAAAAGTACATGGCAAACATTCTGCCTGAGTTCCCATGTATCCAATGTAGAAGTCCTTGCAGTTGGCAAATCTCTTCATAGTTAGCTGAGCCTGTCCTTGCCCTGAATTTGTTGTCCCTAATATAGTTCTGTCCCCACAGCCTCTTTCTGGGATATAGTTCATTGGACCCAGGACAGATTTAAATGGACCCAATTCTGATAACAAACACAGCACAATTAAATCTCCCTGGATTTCCAGTTTACTTTTCTTATACCAAGGAGGGAAAAAGTAATCAAATTTTAATAATAAATGTGCAAGCACATAATAGTAATATATGCAATTAAAAACAGTTTAATCTCCTGTAGTATCTTATAGATTTTTCTCTCTAGCACATTTTGGGTCTGACAGATTCAGGGCCTTCTACCTACTAATCATTTTTATTAACTATTAAGCAAGCCAGCTCTTTTTATTTGAAATTTTAAAACAGGCCAGGGTTGCAATGTAGCTCCTTAAAATTAGGTCATTTAACATGGCCTTTCTTCATCGTACCTCTCAACTCTTCCATATGATATCGAAAGCTTGGCAGGTAGAACCCAAAGTTATCCACTTTCCTCACCAGAGAGGGCTCTCTGCTTGCCTTTGCTGGTGGTAATTTATTCTGTATGCGTCTCTTTCATTTATGGCTGACCTCATGGAAAGAAAGATTCATTTTACAGTTTCTACCTCAGTAGCTTTGGAAGTACTGTTCTCAGGTAGCTAACATTTTTCTTTTTTACTTGCGTCCCATCACAGGAATAGCAAATGATAGAATCAGGACCCGTGTCTTGAACAAATGAAATAGTCCCAGATGCCCCTTGTTCCTTTCTTTTTTTTTTTTTTTGAGACAAAGTCTCACTCTGTTGCCCGGGCTAGAGTGCCGTGGCATCAGCCTAGCTCACAGCAACCTCAAACTCCTGGGCTGAAGCGATCCTTCTGCCTCAGCCTGCCGAGTAGCTGGGACTACAGGCATGCGCCACCATGCCCAGCTAATTCTTTCTATTTATATTTAGTTGGCCAATTAATTTCTTTCTATTCTTAATAGAGACGGGGTCTCGCTCTTGCTCAGGCTGGTCTCGAACTCCTGACCTTGAGCAATCTGCCCGCCTCGGCCTCCCAGAGTGCTAGGATTACAGGCGTGAGCCACCGCGCCCGGCCGCCCCTTGTTCCTTTCTTCCTGCCTAGATTTGTGTTTGAGTTTTATCCTGGATACCAGTTCACTTTTGGTCATTCTGATCTCTGCCATGCAGAGCCACTGCAAAAGTTTTTCTTCTTTGAGGAAAGGAAAGAAATAAGTGATATTAATAAGAAATAAAACAAGGACACATTTCCATTTTGACTGTTGAAAGGGCATGTGCATGACATCTGAAGATTCCAATAATGACTTAGAAATCACTGATTTTTTAAAATGAGTTTTATGACCTGACTTTCTTTGGCAATCAAGGTGGTCACAAAATGCCCCTTATGCAGCTTTGTACTAGGTGGGGAAAGGACAGACTGAGAGACAGAGACGAGGGAAATAGAACAGCTTTTACAAATGAATCTCAGAATTCCAGTGCCTTTTAGGGACAACACATCATTTCTAATCTGAAAGCTCTTAATTAAATTGATTGCAAGATAAAATGCACCCAACCAGTGTCAGACTCACATGAGTCAAAAAGCCTGGTGGGTTGCAAAAGGCATTTGACGCTCCTAAACCTTTCTGAAAGTGAATGCCCTTGAAAGCTCTCACAGCAATGAGTTAAAGATCTCAGCTAGGGAGCTGCTGACATGTTGTAAAGACTATAATTTATAGCACACCAGCTCCATACTACCCTTTGCCCCACCAGGGTGCTGCCTGGAAGCTGGCATGGCTTATGGAGGATTGGAAGGAAGAAAGGGGAAAGGAAAAAAGACCCTAAGGCCTTTTTAGCAGCCTCTGTACTGTCAGCTTACACTTTTGGGGCTCTTTTCAGAGACTAGTAGCTTTCAAACTGAACATATCTTATTCATCTTCCGCTGATTTATGCCATAATGGCATAGTTATGTTCCTGACTTGCATAGAGCAGTTACTCCGCTGCTTGGCAGAAGCTCAGGGAGATGTTAATTTCATTCATTCATTCATCAAGTATTACTTGAGCACCTACAAAGCACTGAGGTCATATCGACAAGACAGGCTTTTTGATCTCATGAGGATTAACATTACTTAGGGTGGAGAAGTTGGAAGCAGAAAAGAGATAAACAAATACCTGAACAAGCTAATGTCTGATACGATATCACTTATAAGAACCCGAAATTATCTTGTTCAGCTCTTTTTACTTACAACTATACTTTAGGTAGGAAGAACTATGTGTATAGCTAAGTTCACCAAATTTGAGAGAATGAGGAAGAGAGAAGAAAGGAGAGAAAGGTAGGATCCAAAAGACAGCACCCTTATAATATGTTAAAACAGGTGCTCTGGTGTGGTTCATAAATTGTCCCTGAAGATAACTTCCACGGCAAAATTTGAAAATAATTGGAGCAATAGCAGCATCACTGGGACAAGTATTTGGCTGGCCAACAGGTTAACTCTAAAAGATGTCTGATTTCTTACATGCCAGTATAAAGCAAAGCATAATGGAAAAAGCATGGAACTTTTTCCATTTTTTTTTTTTAGTGGAGCAGAATGGATTTTGGTTTGATTTGGGTTCATATCTTGGCAGTGGCTTGTCCTGGTGCTGTGACCTCGGCCAAATTATTTGCAACTTTACCAGTTACTTTATATTATTTAATCGTAACATTGGTATAATAATAACATATCTCAGAGACTTATTATAAGAAATAAGTGAAATAGTGTTCATAAAGTACCCAAAGCAATGCCTCTCCTATAAAGGATGAGTAAGAAATCGGTATATGTGGTTTGAGTTTTTATCCTTAGTCCTAAATTGTAATTTTATATACATCATACTGTATTATAATCAATAAACCATAATATCAATTCTTAAAATACTCAAACACAGCTAGAAAGACAAAGTCAGTACTTTAAGAACAGTTTCATTCCATTACTATCAGGTCAAATAAAGGGTTTTATCTGAAATGGAAGGAGTTTTGATTTTGTGTATTCAGGATCAAACCTGACATAGTGTTTCTTTGAGTATGGCCGTGATTCAAGTCATAGCTTTTGAGGATTTTTGATATTGTGAAACAACAACTCAACGAAGGATCAAAGATGGGAAATTGAAGGTTGATTCATGCATTTGAAAGTAAGGATGCTTCATAGCACTGGGCACAATGCGAAGCAGCTAGTTCCAGAGAGATGGTAACTAAGGAGAACAGAAGGGACTTGATTTCAAAGGAGCAAAAAACCAAACAAACAGAAAATCGGCAACTTAATCTCTCTCATGTCTCAGATCCTGACAGAAGAATTTTCAATGATGAAAAGAAATAAGCAAAACACAGATGACTGGACAAACTTTCCCCCAAACTACCTGGCGACCCTGTCTCCAGACTTTCCAAAGGTATCTTTGAAACTCTCCTGGCAAAAGCCTTCCTGAATTCAAGGACTTGAAATGCTTCGTTGAAGAATAAACAAAACAGGAAGGGGTTACAAAGTAAGGTAGTTTTGCATCCTATCTCATGCTTCCCCATATTAAATGCAGTTCTTGGTTAGTGATTTTTAGTTAACAACCTTTTAATGAAACTACTTGGTATGCTATAGGTATCTAGTTTATTAAAAATAGGTTTTAGAAGTATTTCTAAAGGAGTTAAGTACCATGCCCCGAGTTTGGAATGTGATTCTCTATTTTTTAGCTTTTTGAAAGTAAGATCAAATTTGCTTAATTTCAACATACAGTGTGTCACTTGATCTTCTGCTGGATCTGCCCGAAGGTCCTGCTCTTCTGCTTTTCTTGGGTTGCCTCTCTTTCTCCCTCCCAAGGCTTTTCTCTACTCTTCTGTGTACCAGGTGGAAAGAGGGTGGTGATGTGGCAAAATGAAATTGCCATCTTCCGTGGTTAGCCAGTGCGGCGAGCATTTAGTCCCCTGGAGGTATTTTTGTGCATGTTTTCAGAGAAGCATTTTCATGCTCCCACTGAACTGATAATGATGAAACTTCAATCCCTGTTGCCTTCAATCATTTTCTTATTGTGCCAGCTCAATGCATTTTCTTCAACTCCAGTTCTGGCATCAGGTCTGGCAGAGGCGGAGGAAAAAGAAAAATTCTTTTGGTGTGGGTTGCAGCGAACTTCACTTTTAATTCCCTGTTAATGTGCAATCTGAAGTCCTATTCAAAGAAAAATTGTGTTCCTGTTTGTGGTGAAAAGGAGGATGCAGAAAAGTGACAGATGTAAGATGAGAGAAGCAGCAGCCTTTAATCATTTTGTTGTCAAAGCAGCTTTGGATCACCCTATAAAGAAAGCATTTTCTTTGCTGCTTTTGGAAAACTGGAGGCTCATTCTCTTGTCCTTTGCAGGTTCCTTACCCAGAGGGTTAAATTCCACAGTGTATGCCAAATTTCTGAGCCCTGGATCCTTGCTACAAAGCAATCCAGTTTATGCATTGAAATTTTAAAAGAATTGGATTCCTTTGCCCTAACTAGATACACACTCTGGTGACTCAATTTGCACATAATCCTGATAGAAGGGAAGAAAACGTATGGCAAAACCCAGTGACTAAAGAATTCATTTTCATTTATGATTGGACAAGTTATTTCATGGAGAGGTTAAGTGTTAAAGCATGTACTGTTTACAGAGTAAAAATCCCTTTCTCCCTAATCCCTGTGTGACTGTAATTAAGCAGGAGAGTTAATTTTATGTAAATCATGTATTACTGTAATTGGGCGCAAGTGAACATTCATGTACATCTTATTTAAAAGTGAAATATAATGCTATTATGTGGATGCTGGTGCATCTCAACCCTCTGGGGAGAAGTCAGCAACATCACTGGCTGTTTACAAGACTCACTCTTTGGTCTGTGAGCTTAATTACAAATCACCCAGCTCTGCCTGGCGCTGTTCTGGGAAGAGCTGAGCCACGTGTCTTTGGAAAAGCCGCACGGTGGAACACTGGGGCTTCCATTCCCATTTCTTTCTTAACCTCTACTTATAGAGCAGTCATTTTTTCCTCTTTCTACTCATCTTTTCAAACCTAAACAGCGATTTCCAATGGTTTGCTCTGCCTGGCAGTTCTGATCCATGTATCCCCAGTCAGACCACAGATGGATTTGTCTTCTGCAAGGCAGGGGCTCGTCTGCTGCCTTTTTTGGCTTGTCTTTTCTAATGCTACTCAGGGCTGCTTTATGACCCCAGGATTTTGTTTTCCAAGTGTAGCCAGATCAGATACCACGCAGCCGCCTGCACGGCCCTGGGAGGGAGGGCTGGCCTCTGGGCGGAGAGGATGAGCCATTCTTTTATTCTGTATCTGGAGAGCAGATCTAGTGCTTTGGGACAAGGCTGCCCTGCAGAATATAAAGAGTCTAATCTACATATCTTGAGGTCAAGATTTGTATGGAAGAAAATGTCCACATGACAAAATTTTATTTTAAACATATTCTCCTCCTCACCAGGAGTCTTGAAAAATCACTTTTGGAGTTGAGCTTTGGCCTCATTCTGCCCAGCTTGCCATGCCGGCTCCTCTGCCCGCGAGCCCTGTGCGCGCGGGGGGTGAGCCTGCCTGGACTGCGGGGCAATGGGCCTTCTTCCCAGGGCGCCTCCTTTCTGCTCCCTGTGTTCTCGCTGCCACTCCATATTCCTGAAATTCTGCTCACATGCTGTAGGCTCATTTATTCTAGAAGGACTATTTGAATGAACACTCTTTTACATTCCTCTCCCCATAATTGCCCCCTCCTGCTAGTCCAATTGCTTTCTCCATCCTTCTCACCTTCCCAGGGCCTTCGGTTTCTCTCTCAGCTCTCTCTGCTCACTTTCTTCTCTCCCCAACCCATATTGTCATTTCTCACTCTGACGTGGTCTTATATAAAATGCCATTTGTCTAGAGGTTATGGATGTGAACAGATGAAATAACTTCTAGCTAAGAAGTTTTTTTTTTTTTTGCATGAGTAAGTAGTAAAGGAAGTAAGTGTGTTCCCTAGTGGCCATAGCATTTTCTTTTCATCTTCATTCTTATAAAAAGACTCCTTGAGGTAATGTGTAGTAAAGCCTATTGGTAGAATAGACTATCTTCACTGGACTAGTTCATCCCGTAAAATTCAATGCCCTTTTGTACTCTGCCTAAATTTAGCTGATCTAACGGGTGGCAGCTGCTTGTATGTTCCTTTATCTAAGTAATGTGATATTTTAATGTTATTTTTAATTATTCAGTTTTATATTGCATTTAAATTTGAAAGTTGGTTTGAGTAATTTTGTATATAATGAAGTGATACATTTTTGAATAAATAGAAGTACACTTCTTAATGTCATTGCTACTGTTACTTAATGTTACACTATTTATACTCACTCCTGGTTCTGAACCCAACTGAATGTGTCAACAAATGGCCACATACAGTTTTTTACTCATACTGTGCAAGGCAGGAGAAGGGGCCTCGATGGGGAAGGAGAGCCCCAGTTTGGGAAGTAACTCAGCTCCGAGGAGGCTAGCACTGGTCATGAGCTGAGTTAAACCACAGTGTGGACTGTTGGAGGAACGGCAGCCTGTGAACACAAGCTGGTTAAATGGAAAAACCCTGGGCTTCTCTAGCTTAGGGATCAGAGGGACAGACCTCCACAGGGTGAAAAGAGAAATGAAGTATCCTCAGAGTGAGTAGAGGGTTAAACTGTTTTGGAGTCTCTGGATCTTGTAGAGAATGATTATGGAGAAACTGTCCATTAGGTCTTCATGCTTTATGGGTAAACTTTGGACAGTTGGAAACTGTGAGACTGACAGTGCCTTGCAACTGGTATGAAACTGCTCAGACTAGAAAGAGCCCCTTCTAAGTAGCATGCATGGTGGTGGAGAAAGATGCTAGAGATCATCCTCAGCTAAACTCTTTAAAGACCGCACTGATTCCTTACAGAGAGGGATTGAAGCTTACACGAGAATCATGCTGTATATATGTGCAATTTGATAAATCATGCTTAAATGACTATTAAACTTCACAGCTTATTCTTTAGTGGAGATTCAGTTTATTAATAAATTATTTTCTTGTCTTAAAAAAACCTCAACATATGTTAAAGAAATTATCTGAAAAAATATACACAAATGCCATGGTGCTTTTTCCTTGGTGGTGGGATTAGTTTATGCTTTTGGATTATCTATATTTTCTAATGTTATTGGTTAATTATTACTGATGTAATATATTTATTAATAATTTGATGTATCATGGTGATAATTTGGAACATTACTCTGAGCTTTATTTTCATAGCTGGACTCATCAAAAGACCTCTGTTTTCAAGGTCTACCTCCATGGAAAAGAATTAAGCTGGATTGTGGCAGAGAAGGGCCATGGCAGAGGACAGATACTTCATGAGGTAGAGAAAAAAGAGGTGGCTAGTATTTTGAGAATGGGAGGAAGCCCAGCAAGGGGAGACATCCACAGAGAAGAAAGGCATTGAGCCCTCTCAAAATACACTCAGAAGAATGGGTTTGACTGTGTGGGTCCTGAGAGATGCCTCTGTGGGCTGATCACTGTGGCTAAGCCTCGTGGGGCAGGAGTGCCTCTGATGGAGCTGTAAGACTGGAAGGTTTATCCATGACAATGGGACCACTAAGAGCAGAGGGTCAGGCTTTGCTCCTGTTTCTCTCTCTCTTTCCCCCATAATACCTGATTTTGGACTTCTCATTAGCTCTGAGTTAGGTTCTTATGCTGGATTAAGTTTGGCTTGAAAAAATAAAGAGAAGCATTATTTTCTTCATTTCTGATGTAAGAGAAATAGTAATATAATTAATAAGTAGTAAATAATTAATTTGAAATTAAGAGCCTGCAAAAATCCCAAGTTGAAATAATACATTTTGTGTTACTGGAGAGAGATATCAACTAAGGTCCCACTCCCAGAGCAGGAGGACCAGTAAAATAGATTTCTGCCCAGAGTGAGGCTGTAAGGAGGCCCAGCTGTGACTGGTGGGTAGCATGTCACACATAACTTCCTGATGCTGATTTCAAAGGGCCACGTTCATTTGTATATTTATGTGTTGGTTATAAAACCAATCCCATTAATTTATATAATCTTTCATCCTTCCTTTATCCATCCTTTATATGAGCTTCCTGTGGATGCTCATATAAAGATACCAATTATTTCAATGAAAAAGCTTTCATTATTGATATCCAGGTGATTGATTCTATGACTGAAATGTCTACTATAATTGAAGAAGAGTAACAGGTGGGTCAGGTTCTGCCTGACTTTGGAAAAGGGAAATGGCATCTGAAGATAAACATTAGTAGCGAGTCCAATATGACTTTGAGATAATCGCTGTCATATTTCAGTATTCTGCACTGACTTCTCCAGAATCCATGCAAGTAAAACATTTGGTCCTACCCAGTTACTGCAATATTGACTCGATCTGTGTGTAGAAACACACAAGAGGTTTATTGGTATATGCTTTGCCAGGGCAGAACTATTTTTGGTTTTTTGTTTGTTTTCAAGTATTTCTGTACAGTAGGGACAGACCTATTTTAAAATAGAATGATATCCCTTCTTGTTCAGACACAATACCTGTGGATTATTTGGAAAAAAAAAAAATTAGAGGGGCTGTATTGTTTCTTAACTCTATGTTGCCTTATTTTTCCAAAATCCAAACCAGCTCTCCTGTCATACAAGAGACACTCCTTTGAGTAAGCAGGATTCCTTGACTCTCTTCAGCTGGGACCATAGGATTCTTATTATGCATCATTTAACTGATAAAAAACATGGTTTTGGCCAGGCACGGTGGCTCACGCCTATAATCCTAGCACTCTGGGAGGCTGAGGCAGGAGGATTGCTTGAGATCAGGAGTTTGAGGTTGCTGTGAGCTAGGCTGATGCCACGGCACTCTAGCTCAGGCAAGAGAGTGAGACTGTCTCAAAAACAAAACCAAAACAAACAAACAAACAAACAAAAAATCAAAAAAAGTGGTTTCTTCCTATTTATTTTTATAGTAAAGATTTATCATATCCCTGCAAAATAATTTACATATGTTAAATGTTTACTCTGTGCATGTCACTGTTCTGAGCCCAAACATGGAGTGTCTTATTTATTTCTGATACCAGTCATATTGGGCATGGGAAGATATTTTTCTCTCCATTTTAAATATGAGGTGTGAAGAAGTCAGGCACTTTGCCCAAGGTTTAGTTAGTAGAGTGGACGTTAGAGGGGGGCCCATATCTGCCTTGCTTCAGAGACCAAGTTTTAATTATTACTCACGTTGGAGGCAGCCAATCCTCATTCACTATCTGGTCACCTCATCCTATTTTTAATTCTTTGAGTAGAACTTAAAACTTTCCAGTTTTGTTTATTGTTTGATAAATTTCCTCCTCTAATTCACCTTCACCTATGCTGCTATGAGGTGAGCCTGCAAACAGAGACTTGTGAGCCAACCTCGTTGCTACACCACACCACAGAATGGTGTCTGGCACAGGGCGGGCACCTGATAAATGTTAGTTGAATACGTGGGAACAAACAGCAAGGCACTCATTTTCTGACTTTTTGTTGCTCCCAGGCTAAGGGAAAGATAGACTTGTATGAACACTTGAGGAACAACATGGAAAATATAGCAGCAGAATTAGGAATACTGCTAAGGAAGTCATGGGAGCTGCGTGGATAAGCTATTATCTGCTCAGGGTATATTGTGAAGAAGAATGTGCAGAAAATGTGTGGCATATATAACATCTTAGAAGCAAGAAGACAGAGTATGTGTGGAGAATGATAAAGTCATTCTGTGCATCTTACTGTGAAGAGGCACGCACACCTACCCAACCTGGAGGTCCCTCCTTTAGGAGCCCAAGTGCAGACCAGTATTAGAGCCTTTGTTACATTCATTATAAATTTTATTTACCTCTCAGTTTCCCCCACAGGACCTTGAGATTTTAAAAATTTTTTTTGAGACAGAGTCTCCCTCTGGGCTAGAGTGCCGTGGCGTCAGCCCAGCTCACAGCAACCTCAAACTCCTGGGCTCAAGCAATCCTTCTGCCTCAGCCTCCCGAGTAGCTGGGACTACAGACACTTGCCACCATGCCTGGCTAAGTTTTTCTTAGTAGAGATGGGGTCTCCCTCTTGCTCAGGCTGGTCTCGAACTCCTGACCTCAAGAGATCCTCCCTCCTTGGCCTCCCAGAGTCCAGGGATTACAGGTGTGAGCCACCATGCCCAGCCAAAGAACTTGAGATCTTTGATTCAAGGAACCGAGAGGATCTGATAGCAAGTTTTTTTCAGGCAGGGACTCTACCTTATTTATCTGTCTTCTTGGAGCCTAACATGGTGCTGGTAATCGGCGCCCTCAGTAAATATATATAAATGTATGAGAATGAAGGAGTGAATTAGTGAGTGAATGACATGGCTTATTAGCAGTTTACTTTAAAAGAATTATGAATTTAAGTTGAGGACAAGCAACAAAAATAGTTCATGTGGTCTTGGGTAGCAATAATAAAAGTAGAGTGCCTTTTTCTGAATATATAGACTTTTGAAATTACCAAACTAGAAGTGACCTTATGGATGAGGAAACTGAGATCTAAGCTCTGAAATAAATTGCTCATGGTTCCACAGCAAATTTGTGATATCAGTAGGGCTTGAATTTAGAGATCATGGCTCTCAGTTAAATTTGTTTTTCACAAGCTCTACTACATACCGTGCTGGTCAGCCCACAATTGTATTAGACTGAACAATTCTGAGTTCTACAATTAAAGAAAATATATTGACAAAGTAGAGTTTGTCCAAGAAAAGATGATGCAGATGCTAGGGGATGTAGAAATCATATTGCATGTAGAACAGATGAGGAAATTAAGGATGTTTCACTTGGAGAAGAAATACTTGCAGAAGGACTGGGGGGTGAGTGGGAAAACATGATTTCTCGCTTTAAATTTGAAATGAAGTCATTATTTCTTTACTCCAGTGAGGAAAAATAGGAGCCATGGGTAGAAGCAGAGATATAAATTTCAGCTAAATATGAGGAAGCATTGTCTGAAAAATTAGAATTGTCCAAGAGTGAGATTCCAAATTATAACAAGTGTACAAGTAGAGACTGAATGATTATCTGTCAGGACTAGACTGTGAGTCCTTTTAGAGGAGAGACCATGTTGTATCTGTGTTTCCCTAGGACCTCAAATAGTGCCTGGCACATAGTGTATGCTCACTTGAGATTGTTATGCATCTTTTAGAAGGGATTCTTGCATGGGCTGGGTGAGCATGGAGGTGGGCAGGAGTGTACTATGTTATTAACTCCAAGGACTTAGGTTTATGACCCTTTGATCAAAATTCACCTGTTCATATGTAGTAATGCATCCATATCGAACAAATCAAATCATTTCATACTGTTATAAGCAAAAGTTGGTGGAACTGTAGTTTCTTTTAAACTCTACAAATCTTTGTTGATGTTGCATTTTTTTCTCTTTCTGTAGGAGGAGGAATGGTTTCTTTGCTACAACTACCACCCTACAAAGGAGACCAGGGCCAGGTACATCTCTGCACCTGTTAACCAAACCAAACTTCCATGCAGAAGTTCAAAGTAAATTTTTTTTGTACCAGTAGCACACGACTGATTTATAGGAACATTTGAGTGATGGTTATGGCAATAGATTCACACTTTTCAAAGTGATGACTAATCTAGAAACAAGGTTTTTCAGAGTCCTAAATCCTATTTAGATTGTCACCTTTATTTATGTTTTAACAAGTATCTTAAATATCACTTCAGAAAACTAAAAGTAATTTTTCACTGAATATTTTATATTCAGAATGTGTTGACTCGATATTTGTGTCTTTTTCCTTTGGACACAGGAATGTCTTTTTTTTTTTAGTTCACACAGAGGTCATTTGAAGGAGACAGAGAGAGCTTTATTTAGATTTACTATGTTAGCCACGGAAAGCTTTGCAGAGCTAAATGATAATAAGGCAATTACTTGATTTATTTTCATCTTATTCTTTGAGAATTTTCACAGCTTATTTTTTTCCAAACCAAGTGGTGATAACTATTTGTATGCATAAATCAAACAAAAATCCATACCAACTTCCCACTAAGGTCTTTCAGATGCTATGGGATTTTCTTTCTTATCTCATCATACAAATATGCTCAAAACATATTTCTGTTTTCATGAAATACTGTCATCTTAATTCCATTCCAAATAATGGTGCTGCATTAGCCATAAAGCTATTCATGGGGTATTTAGTTGTGATTGTAACTTTTTTTCAAAGAACCATATACCATAAATATAGTGTTTTTGAGAATTCACAATTGTGATGTTTCACATTTAATGCTGTTATTAATTATTCCCCTGGTTGTTAATTCCACTCACCTAAATGGAATATATTTTGCTGCCCTGTGTATACCTAATATGTAACTTGTTCAAGCCTCTTTGGATATATGCCCTTAACTGTGAGAGGCTAAGCTGCTTCCCAAATAAAAACCAATAACTTTTTTTCCTTTCCTTTATGAGTTATAAAACACTTTCTCTCCCCTTCTTCTTTTATTTAATTTATATGCCAGAGATTTTTTCTGCTCTGAGGATGAAAATGGAAAAACCAGGGAAGAAAGTTGATGAAATAGAGATGACTCAAAGATCTGAAATATTTTATCTTCACTCGATATAAACTAAATTATTTTTTCTCTTTTCCAATAACCATCATTTCCTTGATCTTGGACTCACTCAAAACCTAGCCACTGAGTCTTCTACAAACTAATGTACTGTCTCAAGATGTGGAGAAAGATGAAATATTGGTACCTGCACAGATTGTACTTGTTTGATTATATTTACAGTTATGAGATACCGCAAATTTAAGAATGCCAATGTTTTCTCATCACTGAGTATTTATTATATATAACAAATACATGGGAAAGAAAAAACTATATTGTGTGATATAAATAGTTTATTTACATTACAGAAAAAACATCAAGACAATGTATACTATTTCAAATATATCCATACATAATCAAATATAGCTGTAGTACATGTTTTCATTGGTGTAGATTACCACAAATGCAAGGCAACATGTGTAGATCTCTTGTCTTATTCTTTTGTCTATAATACTGTATTGTGTAGTCCAAGCTCTCGGTAGTCCAGCCACTGTGAAACATGCTCCCTTTAGATTAACCTTGTGGACGCTCTTGTTGTGTTGTCTGAACTGTAGTGCCCTGTATTTTGCTTCTGTCTGTGAATTCTGTTGCTTCTGGGGCATTTCCTAGAAGGTTGGAAAGTTTACAAATCTTAGTCCAATGCTATTATCCTAAAGTTTGGTCCTACAATCACAGAGTGAAGCTGTGGAGTAAGCAAATTATTACAATATTTCAGATGAAAGAATTTATTATGAGTAAAAGCTGGAATTATTTTGGAAAAGTTATTGTTTTGCTTTCCTTTGCAGTTGTCTTAAAGCTTCTGTTGAGAACTGAAGAGCAGAGGCAGAAGTTGAAGAGGAACACGTTTACCTTGCTTACTCATTAGGGCACAAGGAATGACTCAGCACAATGCAATCGAGCAAGTCCATGAGCTCATCTTATCTCACTTTAAAGGTCTTCAACAATTTTCTATTTTAAATGTCCTAAGAATGAATGTTATATTGACATTTCAATGCTACAAGTTTAAATCCTATCAAAGCAGAGAATGAGCCAACTCTCAATAGCTGATATGTAATGGAAAGGGATATTGTTTTGGTTCAGCCTATTATCATTTTTGTACATTAATACTAGGAACTAGAGAGACATAAATTGGTACTAAGTATTTAGTGTTAATATTAATCTTTTAATATTAGATTAAAAATCTAATATTCAGTCAAATTATCTGACGATTTCTGATCTAGTACTTTTTTCTCTCGTAATAAACAGAATGCTTTGACTATGCAAATGAGAACAACAATGCACAGTTCATATAAAATCCTACTATAATAAGCTATGGGGCATCAAAGAATATATAAGATTATCTATAAATACACACACATATAATATGTATATATTTTTGGGAAAGGATAGATCTGTCAAAATGAACATGGAGCTGGCAATCATATTCCTAGCAAGTGGGAGCTGGAGATAAAAAGAATAAAAATCCCACTTCTTAACAGGGCAGCTCTTTTCATTTTGGAACTTGTCTCTGGATGTACTTATTTTTTTGTGACACATGTTGTGTTCAGGAGGAGGGCAGGTGTTTGACAAAAATAGCAAAGAGAGAAGAGGGAAAGGAATTAGAATGGAAAGAAAGTAGGAAGAGGGAAGAGAAAGAACAGAGATGTAGGAGAGAAGAGAGACCTGGTGAGGAAAACATTAAAAGAAAATTAAAGGGAATGAGAGGACCTCTGCTTGGTGTGATTTGGTAAGTCTTTCAGCAACTGGACATTTTGAAATAGGTCTTGACAGACAAGTGTGGCCAGGTCACCAGAAAAGTAGGGTTTTGGGAGTTGGGGATAGAGGAGATGGCTTTGTTGGAAAGTCTGGTTTCAGTGCAAAATCTTTTTAAGTAAATTCAATGAATCCATACTGGGAATTGGTATGGTTTATTGACAGTGTCACTCCTGGAAAGGCTCTGGAAGGTTTGGTGTTCCTAGGACAGATTTATAAAATGCATTATAGTAATGCTAATTTAGCTCATGTGATAGTTCTCCTCCTCAAAATTAAATAAATTAGGGTAGGTTTGGTTTTGTTTCGACAATGAAAATGAAAAAAATAAAAAAGCTGTATACCTTGAAAAAATAACTCGCTCTAGTTTGGAGCTCAGGGTAGGTAGCCTTGAGTATCAGAACACACAAAATCATGACCCGACCACGGCAGTATAGGCAGCACCCAGGCTCTGACACCAGAGAGTCTGGTTGCTGGGGCTGCCCTTGGTGTTCAGCTGTATGAACTCAGCAACTGACCAACTTCTCACACTTCAGGGTCTCCATCTTGAAAATGGGGATACTCGTTCCTTCTTTGTAATGTTATTAAATGTGTATATATGTGTGTGTGTGTGTACATGCATGCATGTGTGTGTATGTGTACATATATGATACACCACACATAATACATACTTACACAATTCCTGGTGAGGAAAGGACCCTGTATATTCCAGTTGTTTTTATTATGCACGGGAATGGAACTGTGATTAACAGAATTGAAAACATCTGCTAAAGTATTTAAAGTTTTGCATTTCTGTTAGTACTCGAAGTAGCAATCAAATTGTTATTATATTATATCATATTATATCCATTAAATATGAGTTTTGTTTTTCACGTACTGATATTGCCTAGCTATTAGGAAGGTCAGACCTTTAGAGTAATATGGCACAGTTTCCTGTATTTTAGATTCTTTTCTTTTTATATTCAGTACTTTTGGTTTCTTGAGTTATCTGTATGCTCCCCAGAATCTATTTTAACATAATCCATCGACTCACTTGGCATCTAAACGTGAGAGTCGAGTTGATGAACTCAACTTGGCTTAGAGCATCCCAAAGCTCCAGTCGATGATCTTCCCTTAAGCCTTTAGGCCAGGCGAGGATTTATGAACCATATTTTGTCTTTTTCGAGAGCAAATGCCACACTTGTCCTTAAAGAAGATAGTTCAGTACAGATACTGAGATGTATTATGGCCTTTATTCTCTAAAGATATGACACTTTCCTTTATTTTCTTGTCTTTTGGAAAGAATTTTTAGGGAAACATTCTGATTTACTGTAGAGCTGTACAAATGAAGAAAGTCTAAATGCCTTGCGAATTTGATGAAAACCTTCAAACTTCCTTAGAACTTTTTAAAGGAGAGTGGAATCAGATCACAAAGAAATATCTTCAATAACTTTTTTGGTTGCACAGAACAGAAATGATACGCATTTGGTTTAGAATCTAATTCTTGGTTACCATGGGGTTTGCATGCTAATGAAATTAAGCAAGTACTTGGCCTCGCTCCTCTACTCCAAGCCAAATGTCAGACATCACTAATTAATCATGGTTTTCTTTCCTGTTGAAACTGAATGAAACCTCTCTCAACCTGGTTCTCCAGGAAACAATTACCTTTAGATTGGACTGGGAGTTTGACATAAAAGCTTGTTATGATATTTGCTACATGTTTCTATTTATCAAAGATATTCATTTACTATAATATAATCTTTCTAATTATATTTTTTTGTATTTTGTGGTTAAAAGCTATAATAAAAATGTATTTGTTGTTTATACCAAGATATGTTAAAACTGATTATATCTGATAGTTATACAGGGGAATATGAGTGCTGTGAATGAGAGTTATATTTTAATACTTTTGTATTAGACCTTGTATAAAATCTAGCCTGACCTCATTTGGCACATTGATCCGGGTAGGTAAGGATACACTGGTCATTTAAATAGTCTGTTAGTAGTCTGAATGAAGATTGACATGTTCTAGACAAAAGGGAAAAGCATTTAAACCTTTTAAACAAAGGTTGGCATCATATGATAGAGGAAAAAAATAGAAGTAAAAACCTCTGCTTAAAGACAAACAATCCTCAGCATAATGCAAAAATAAGAAAACTAACTTGTACCACTCCAACAAGAAAATTCATACCTTTCCATTTGGCTATTCAAATGCTTTTATGATGAGGAAATAGGACTTACACAGAATGGATGGCTGCAGAGTCCATGAAGGAACTCATAATCAGAGACATCTGACTTTCAAAAAGGAGGAACAATATATCCCTTTATGTGGGTGGCCACCAAATACAGTACAGTACTGACCTTGTGATGCAGAGGACCACCACACAGATGACAGCAATCTGAATTGTTCCAATCACAGCTGCGATTAAGACATACTGAAATCGTACAGGACCGGGGACAACGTATAGAACACTGTAGTCCTTTTTTTCACAGTGTTGTCCAGTATAACCAGCATCACACCTGGAAGAAATTCAGTGTCCAGTTACCTGTAGCTACTGGATTCATTTACATAGTTGGCCTATGGGAATTTATCTTCATCACAACATTAGGGCTTTTTGTCTCCCTTTCTAAATAAATACTACTTTGTAGATATGGTTTTCAACTACTTATTTTCAACAAGATCTCTTTGTGTTTTAGGTTGTAAGGTGTGTTGTTTCTTTTTATTATTTATAATAATGGATTTTGAAGATAGAAAGATTGCTAGATAATTTATTTTTATGATAATATAGAGAGATAATACATGTTCAGGGATAACTGATATTTCTCTATTTTTTTCAGCTGAGCTTTACATTTTATTTAATTTGCTTTTTAATCCATTTAAATCAACATGTTTACTTGAGAAAAAGTTTGTTTCCAATGACAGGGGCACAAAAAATAAGTCTATTTATTTACTTGTTTTAGATAAAACATTCTCTATGCTATTGTCAGAATAAATGTTGAAAAATATTAGGATCAGAGGTAGAGCAAGAGTCATCTTTAATTTGCTGGTCCTAAGTCATGTGATAATTTCAGGGAGCTAAATTTGGTTAAAAGAAAATATTTGTGATATAGGCAATATAGTTGCACAAAACAAGCCATGTACTATTCCGCTGAGAATGAATGTTGCCTCTCACTCAGTCAACCCTCACCAAAAGCTCAGGTAGACAATCAGCATATTAAAGGTAGCATTTGACAATGAATTGAGAAAACAGCTCATTAAAAAAACCATGACACTAAAGGGGATCAACTTGTCATTGATTTTGTGGAATCAAAATCAATTCTCTTCTATTCTATGACTTCACTTTGAATTTCTCATAACTACATCCTGAGATCTTTCTTCTCTGTGTCAGAAAGGGTTAATGAGGGTGACTCTGCTGGGGACTGAGGGGTATGGGGTCACCTCCCAGTTATATCCTCCCCGCTTGGCTTCCTGGAAGGCAGGCACTGGTGGAGTTAGTGAAGGGAAACTCACTAACTCATGAAAGGAATACAGTTCTAGATGATTGGGGGGTGTGGTGGGAGAGAGAGAGAGATTTTTTGTTGTATATCAAAATATAACCTATTCCATCATATTCTGTTTGTGTTTTAAATAAAAATAAATTTGTTTTTTCTCTTTGGCTTTACCATCTCTAAAATAATTATGTTTTTGACATGAACACACAGCCGGTATTTATATTTATAAACTAAATCCAGACAAACAATTGCTTTGTGTCTTTAAAGAGTTTGGAACATCACAGGTGTGGCTAATAACCTCACTACGCAAGGCTCCACGGATAGCAGATACATAGAAAATAGCAAGTGCCTGGCAAAACAAGGATTGATAATATTTATTAGAAGACCCAAAGGAGTTCAGAAAAGATGACCTCCCAGAGGCAACTATGTTATGTAATATACACATGGCTGCATCCGTTTGTCTGAGAAATAATATTATTGAGCACCTGATAGGTACCAAGCACTGTTCTATGTTCAGGGGAAAGAGTGGTGGATAATAAGGGACAGTTAGTGCCTTTAAGGAGCTTGTAAAGCACAAAGTACACTTTTAAATTCTATTAGAAGAGTACATATAGAGAGGTGATACATAATACTTGAGTGTGCAAGGCACACACATTTTATGTTTTCTAGTGCGTGCATGTTTGGGTGTGTGGTCTGGGTGTTTGCACGTGCCCAGGAGTGGCAGAGAAAAGTTTTGCTGGTGATCATCCATTCAAATAGGATGCCAACCGATGCTCTGTAAACATCTACATTTTTGCTTTATACGTGTTAAAAGCTGAAGAGTAAAAATGTTACCTGCAAGATGGCTCCTGCATGTTGATGGAATGTTCGCACTTCCCGTGCATACAGAAGCCATTGTAATGTTCTGGACAAGGTATGTGGTGTTCTCTGGCACTTTCTTCTAATTTGTTAGCATTCTCTGTGAATACAGATAAAAGCAAGCACCCCCTGTTAATATGTTCTTAGCCCAGTAAGATCAACCAGCACATTAACAAGCAAAACTACAGTAGGCAAAGATATTTAAAAGGGCAAGAACTAAAAGGCCATGCTTCAGAAGTAAGAGGGAGAAAGAATTGAAAGACAGGCATCTTTACAATTGTGTTTAGAGATGAAACTGCAACATTACCCAGTGCTTTTCGTGCTTTTATGCAATTTCCTACATCTTTAACAGGCAGTGATGTTTCTGTGAGTTATCAGACAGCTTTAATTTTCCTTGTGTAGAGCTGTACATTGATCATAAAACAATCCAAGAAGAAATATCCTATTTTTTAAAATTTCAAAGCCTAGCATAATGTCCCTAGGAGTAAATTGCTGTAATACCGTGATACTTTCTCAATGTGGGAGCTTAAAAGTTAAAATATGGTTATGTTCAATTGTTAAACAGACATTTTCCAAACCTAATGCAAATTTCAACAAATGTACTCTTTCAGACTTTTTAAATCTACTGTGAACATGATTTTTACTAGCATGCATACATTTTTTTATTGCCAAAATAAAGCTATTGAAAGAGAGGATGTTATTTTAGAATCACATATGTAGATATTCACACAGTATACACTGAATGTTTTAAGTGTATTTTAATGCATAATATTTGGCCTATGTTAACAATATTATATGAAATTTAAACTTATGATAAACACTTGTGTTTTAAAATGGACTCTTTCCTCTGTCATTAAAAACACATTTTATTTGTTTTGTTATGTTTTTATAAAGATATGTAAATATTTTTTCTGACCTTTGTTAGTCCAAATACGTTTGCTTCAAATTCGTAATGCCACTTTCAAGTGGTCTTTTGATTCTTCATAGGTTCATTTTATAATAAAATTTTTGCCTTTTTTGAGTCTCTCCTAAATCTGAAATCTGATATTCTGGAAAATTTCTGCCCAAACACATGAGAAATATAACTTTCTTGATCCCAATCTAAAGATACTCTTCAATTTAAAGACACTTGTCAACACCACAGTAACTGGTCAGCAGTAATGAAATATTGTGAGTGAATTCATACTTTTATTAAATAGATTATTGCCTATTATTTCCACGTAGGGGTATAGTTTTTAATTATAGTGCATCCTTACAATTTTTACTGGTAGTCATGGATGATGGCATATTCATCAGGAGAAAAAATGTGCCTCTGGTATCAGTGAATGAGACAAATGTATTATTTATGTTTAAGCAGAGCTGTAAAATATCTAAACATTTTAAGATCCAGATGCCATCTGCAAAATATTAAATTTTGAAATAAATGGTTTAATATGTTTAGTGCTTTCTCATGTAGGAATAGTTACATACATTGTTTTGATGGGTAATATTTCAAGTTACATACCCAAATTTTAAGAGATTTACAATCAGAATGCTAGAGAGCTTGCAGATGACATTTAAATCATTCATTTGTTCTATATCTGTGTCTCTTTAGCAATGATGGTTGGCAATCCTTTGTTTGCATTGTACTATTCTGCATTGGTAATTGCATTAAACTGAATGAACGATGTCCTTGGAGAAGACTAAGACTGTATAGAGCTTTCTTTTTTGGTTTCTCCTCTATTCTTTCAAGTTACTTTGAAATTTTGTGGCATGGTATTTTTGGTAGCAAATTGCACCCAAAATAAGCAAATATACCGAAACTAAAGTGGATAGTGTTGGGTGAAATTTCCCACATGGGAAGATGTAACCAAAATAGAAGCAGAGCAATTCGTGATTCCATAGAGAAGACTGGGCTTGTGTTCTGTGCCAGGGGCAGGGGCTACAAGCTGGAGTGGTCAAACCACGTATCTGCTGTTTAAAGGCTGCTTTAACAGTGAGATTTGTAGGTCCTACTGCTGATGTAATGAACCAGCACTGATTTTCACTCTTATTTCTGGATCTTCTTCCCATAACAAACTATTCAACACGTCTGTTTAGCATTTGTTAGAAATCCTTCAGTGGTTTTGCACATCTGCAAGCAGGGGAATTTTCTGTGGCCTCTCTAAATTTCAGTTATATGCTGTTTATTCAGTCATATTATTTTTCAAATAGATCTTATTGTGGCTATTTTTCTTTTTGTCAGTTGCAAAAGGAGATCAAGAATCTTCTTAACTCAAAATCCATCATTTAGGCTATTTTATTTTTTTAACACTGTACCTCACCCCATACTGACAGTTTGCTTCTGGATTTGTACCATATTTACAATTATGAACTGAAATCAAAGGGTAAAATAAGAGCTTGTTTGAATGAGGCTGTTGCCTTAGTATGGTAAGAGCTGGATATTTTTACAAAGTTCATTATCCAGCCAGAGTGGTCACGTGGGAGGGGAATAGTTTCCATCATAAAATCTGCTAATTAGTTTACACCATTCCTTATGAGCTTAGAGTGCTCTGTTATGCTGCTCATAGGATACTGTCAAATAAGAAAGTAGAGAGATTGAAAATAAATGAGTAGAAGAAATGATCCCTGGGCAAGAAAATGAGGAATCATCAATATATGTCAACAAGTTTATAGTCAATCCAACCAAGTAAACCAGTTGATTGAAAACCTGAATATATAACCACTTGTAGTAATGCAATAGACATATTTTAGAAAGGAGATTTAAGTACATTAAGAAGAGTAGGAACACATAAATCTAATATCCCAAACACATATGTGTATGGGCCATGATAAGTATTTGTGATCTTGACATTTTTGCATGGTGGGTATTCAAGCAATAATAAAAAATTTAAAAATCTAAGATTATATAAAAATGATGCTTTGGAAGTCTGCCTGTTTCCTCCAGTGGCTGATGATTTACACATCAATTTCTCCATCCTCCATTTTAGATCTCAATTTCTCTGTCCTCCATTTAAAAGGAGGTTTAATGTTAAGGTTGTGCTCTTTCTTCTAAAAGAGATAGTGGCAAGGGTAGAAACTCTTCAGGTCTCTGTTTAAAATCCTCAACCATTTTCCTGTTTAAATGTTTATATATGGTTTGTTCTGAAAAGGTTCCTGACCCTTTTAAGAAACAATTTCTGGTATAATCTGAGTTATTTGCAGCAGAGCTAATGGGGCTACATGCCCACTGCTAGACAACACTCCAGTCAAGAGCTGTTGAAGTGGCTGTTCTATAGCACAGCTACACATATTGTTTCTAACCTGGTGCTTGCAGGGAAAGAGACAGGAAAGCCAAAGAGATGGAGAGATTGGCAACTGGCAGGGCTTTACCCTTGCTACAAGTCAAGTAAGGAAAAGTGGGTAGAAGGGAGGCAGAGCTAGGCTTAGCTGCTGAGACTTAAATCAACACAGCCCAGTGCATGTCAAAAAGCTGGAGATAAGATGTTGTTCAAAGAATTAATCTATCAAAGCAACATATTATGGGTCAAAGCTTGAATAAGACAGTATAAATTTGACTAAAACTATCTGTATTTCTAAAGAATGTTTACTTTGGGAGAAGAGTTAGAGCTTGGCCAAAAAACTTCTGAAAGTCAAATTGTGTCACCTATTTGAGTGCTGTTGAGGAATATGATTGAGGAATTAATGAGATGTGGCTCATAAGACCATTATTTTATTGCATTGCCCAATATTTCTATATTAAAGACAGAAACAGGAGTTTGCAGGGTTTTGCCCTGAAGGAATATGTAAACTCATTAATTCACCTATCAAGGGCTGCCTCACCTTGGGAGGGCTCTCAAAGCTCCAGTTTGGATGCATTCCAGGAGGGCTTCCTGGTTATCTCAGATCTGTGAGGTCTTTCTGTTCTTGAAAGACAAGACAGGTAAATATTTGGCTCACAGGATGGGAGCCCAAGACAATGAGTGCCCTAGGCAAGAGACGTGCCCCTGTGGTTATGAACAATTTGTTTTATAGAGATGGTCTTCCTGCTCTCTTCTGTCTGCCTTAAGTCCACAATAACTATATCAAAGAAATATAGAGCCACTATACCTATTTGTTATTCCTCTGTTAATTGATAACTATCTCTTAGAACTTAGAAGTTAGTCCTTGAAAGACTTTGTAACTGTTTGTTCACCTAGATAGATTAGAAATTGTTAGAAGCCCTTTGAAAGGACCTTTAACCTTAACCAAAACTACCTGTTACCTATAGCAACTACACTATCTGTTTGATGTGTAAATCTGTTACCCTTGCAACTGGTAATTGATATATGTGATTATAAAAACCTATGTGAATCTATCCATAATGCTGTACTACTTATGGAGATGTGGTTCAGACTCCTGAGTACCCCTGCTTTATCTGATTTCTTTATATAAAACTATAAAACTATACCTTAGTCTCTGTGTATTCTTTTATTCTCTCTATTTCCTATCAATTTCTTATCCTCTGTGGTGACCACTATCCAAGGGACCTGGTTTTGCAGAGAGAAGCAGCTGATCTCCTCTTGGCCCTGCCCCCCACAGAATGCTCTCCAAGGTGGTGTGTCCTGAAAAACCACCTTGAACTAGCAAGCCCAGAGTCCCAAGAGCAGAGATAGAGGCACCATATTATTAGTGTTTGATGCTATTAGATATTCACTCAGTTAACCTATTTCTCTTGTTCTAATGATCTGCATCTAATTAGTCTTAAAATAATTAGACTTCTATGTAGCCTACACATTGGGATGGTTTTGACCATTTGAACATGAATGTCTTACTCATTTGACAGTTATATATTTTCTTTGAGTGAATTGACTGGTTCTGAATTTCTGTGCATTTTTTTGGTGGTGGGGGGCTCATGAGTTGGCTTTCTGTAGCCCACTTAGTTCTGGGGTTTTGTAAGATCAATCGTCTGCACCTGTAGACCAGAGGCCCAGACCCTACCCATCATACACTATAGTTTGAGAGACATTTTGGGGGCTGGTCAGATGATGTTTGTCTGGCAATACATCCACTTTGCTTTAATTAGGCCTTTTTTTTTTTGAATATCTACAAATCCCTTAGGCCACTGATTCACCAAGAGGGGTCTGATTCTGTGTAAGGGTTTCACAGTAAGTTGGAAAGATTCTAAACTAGGTAACATTACGGTCTTAGGGGATGTTTTAGGGAGGCAGATTTCTACCACACATTTTCAAACAACTAGAGCTGTTCACTAGAGGAATGTATTTATAGCTAAGTAGTGAGTTTCAGGTGGTATTAAAAGGAGCTATGTTACCATTTCTCAGGGATGTTGACTATTAATGTATGGTAGATTAGATTATTTCAGAACTCTAGGTTCTTTGAACACTAAAAGTAATATTTATTTCTATTGCTATTATTTATTTAAAATAAATTACTACTAAATATTTACTAATATTTATTGTAAAATACTATTTTTGATATGCTGGGAGAAATAAGTGAAGAAATAGGGATATTAGGCTGGGTGCGGTGGCTCACGCCTGTAATCCTAGCACTCTGGGAGGCCAAGGAGGGAAGATTGCTTGAGATCAGGAATTCAAGAGCAGCCTGAGCAACAGTGAGACCCTGTCTCTACTAAAAATAGTAAAAATTCACTGGGCGTGGTGGTGTGTGCTGGTAGTCCCAGCTACTTGAGAGGCTGAGGCAGGAGGATGGCTTGAGTCCAGGAGTTTGAGGGTTCTGTGAGCTAGGCTGATGCCTCGGCACTGTAGCCCAGGTGACAGAGGGAGACTCTGTCTCAAAAAACAAACAAACAAACAAAAAAGAAATAGGAACATTATTTAGATATAGTAAAGAAAAGAAATCACTTTGACCGTAATTATGAGGATATTTTACTTTTTGAAGGGGTGTAAAATATCTTAAATTTTGACTATGTCTATAATAGTCAGACATTCAGACATTCTAGCATAAAGTGACCTTCATTATTTATTGCCTTCCTTTTAGGGAACAATATGTTTTGTGGACCTAAATTCAATTTTTATCATCATGCTTTAACATCATGTATTATCTTGACAAGCACATGCATGGTTTATTATCTTTTCAACTATCTTTTCCTGTGGGCACACAAGATGTGTTACACTTTTCTAGAGAACCAAAATTTTTAATTTTGAATGTATTTATATAATCGTGCTATTTTTCATATTTAATGAGAATACTGGCCAGCTCCAGCACTGAATTATTCCTATTTTTGCCTACCTTTTGTGATAACTTATTTCATTTTACTCTTTCCCCACTTCCTGCCGTATCTCCAAAGAAAAATGAAACTAATTTTATTTAACTAACTAGAAAAAGAAAAACTATCTTACTGTCTATTATACTTACATTGTGACTGGGACAGAAATAAATTATGAATTTTGAAGTAAAGTCATGATTGTCCCCATTGTTGATTACAGCTGGTTTCAAAGAAGATATACTATTCTTATGATTTCCTTTCCTTATCTTATCAGGTATAAACATACGAGGTGGCAGTAAAACCTCATCTGCAGCTTGAGTTGCAATCGAAGTTTTTTAAAGACCAGAAAAGCGTTCCTATTGAACGGGTTCTGAATGTAATGCAATCTGAGTTCTTGCAACTTAACAAATTCCATAATAGCCTCACCTGCTGTCATAGTTTCTTCAAGGCAAAGATGAGTAGATGAGAAGAGTCTCTCCTTTTTTAAGCTTCTAGGACAGAGACTCAAATAAGAATGCTAGCTAGAAGTGACAACCTATCACAAGGGACACAGAGGCATTCAAGGGCACAATCAATTCTCAAGTTTTGTAAAGAGCAGAGACCCAGTCATAACATTCCTAGTTATTCGATCTCTTTTAAAGACTTAGAAGGATAATTTTTCAAAACAGAGACCAAGTCCTTTAAATGCTACAAATTCAACATTTCTTCTGCAAGTTGAACATCATCCTATTTTTTTCAGAAAAATAACTGAAACTACTTGGATGTGAAACTTTACTAGTTAGGCAGTGGTGTGGACTGGAAACAGGATGGATGGGAATGGAAGGAAATTCCTTTTCTTCCTGCCATTGATCAGGCACTAATATAAAATGTGAAATGTGATTGTCCACATCACTGCTTGCATATATTATAAATATTCTTATTGGACATAAAATTAAAATGAAGTAGAAGAAAACTAATTTTCATGTTACTACACTCTCAGGCAAGCCCTTGATGATATTATTCAGGAACTGCTAGAATTTAAATAGGAAAAAGTACCAGCATCTGAAATATACATAGTAATTTGGAGACTGGAGTGATTGAAATGCAACAATACTGGATGATTATTTGCATGGGCTTTTATTATCTCAGTTTCTACTGGTAATATATTTACATAGGTAAACACCGAGAAATCTGTGAAGTTGTGAGAGAGAAACTTGCGTGTAACGTTTTAACTTATGACGTACAAATACATTTATTACAATTCAAAGATTTGGCATAATAAGGGTCATATAGAATTAGTTAAAAATTCTGGACCTCCAAAAAAAGGAAGAAAGTTATTTTTGTTTATTATTAAGACAAAAGTAAATAGCTATTTAGCCGTTTGCTCTATTTTTTGACTCAGAAATGCACTGCCTGGCCTTGGATGGCAGAGCCCTCCAAAGGGTAAAGAGAGCAGATGACTGGGAGAAGTTGTGTTCCGCCTCTAATGGTCCTTTTCAAACTTCACCATTCAGTCAAGAGTCTATTAACTCTCAGCAAGTGGGTTAACTCCTGTCGGTTTAGAGGATTTACCTTGAAGACCTTTTAAAAATACAATATTTTATGGAACTTTAGATGTCTTTGACAACACTTCTGTAAATATCAGGCCTGGGGAAGAGGTAGGGATTTATGGTTCATTAGCCTCTTGGGAGTCC
This sequence comes from Lepilemur ruficaudatus, assembly GCA_963574885.1. NCBI lineage: Eukaryota > Metazoa > Chordata > Mammalia > Primates > Lepilemuridae > Lepilemur > Lepilemur ruficaudatus. The sequence continues at coordinate 70,524 of CAUYRT010010523.1, forward strand.
AGAGCTGGAGTTGCCTGAAACTTATCTGGGGCAATTTGCTACAGCTCTTCCCACTGAATTTTCCCCTCAGCATCCCTTCTTACGTGCAAGCTGCTCTTAGAAGACAAAGTTTTCTATAAACCTTAGAGAAAGAAAATAAATACGACAAGCCATTTTATGCTAAGAATATATTCCTTCTCTCTTTTTTTTGGTCTTGAACTAAATTGATGCATTTCTGGCCAAACTTATTTGCCTAGTGTCCAATAAGGGTGTACTTTGTTAGTGAGCTGCTTTGGTGCCAATGCTGAAAATGACACTAAATGACAGCAGAAGCAATAGGTCAGTGCCCATCTACTTTAGCTTTTGGGGCTATGCGGGTCAAGCTATTTGCTTCTGCATAGGCTGTGTATGCAGAAATGGATAATAGTACAGATAAACCTTCTCAGGTGACACAGTTGTTTTCCTCTGTGCCCCTGAAGTTATTAACTAGCGGAGCGTGAAGAGGGTTGAGGCTGGAGTATTTACTGGAGCACAGTGAAAGCAAAAGTTTTAATAACACAGATAGGACCAAAAAAAACCTGTTTTCCAGTAATTTATTATATGAATATTTCTTAAGTAGCTACTATGTGTCTGGCACTATGCTATGTACTGTATGTCACATGTTTATCTATTGGTTGTCTCCCAATGACTTTGCTTGTTGTCTTCTAAACACAACCAATAAAACAGATTCTTAAAGTGATAATAAATGAATCTACAGTATGACCATCATTGTGTTCATACTTAACATGATAAAAATGTGTTCCTTATTACAGCCTTTCAAAGTAGATTCATAAAATTCTCATTTTTTCTAGATTAGGAAACTGAAGCTCAATAGGTTAAATTGCTTGTCTGAGGAATTTATACAACTGATAAACAAAACTAAGGTCAAAGTCAGGGCTATTTCCAGGGTAAGATGCAGACTATGCAGTTAAGAACTTATTAAAACACAAGACAATATCTGGCCTCCACATCTTATTTACTATTTGCCCTTCATGACTCGTGGCTCTTTATCCAAGCTGGCTCCTTTTGCCACCCTAAAGCCCAATTCTTTTCTTTTTCTTCCGTTTACCCCAGGAGAGGTATCCTGTCTAAGGCCAAGCCATCAGGAATCTCAACCCCGCCATCCTCCGGAAGAGTTCTCTCCATCAGTGATCTCTTTTCTTGCCTGGATTTTCAACTTTTCCTCACTCTTTGCTCCTTTCCATCAAATCTCTTCCTTTTTCAAATAAAAATTAAAAAACCTCTCTCAATCCATGCCCCTTGGCAGATCTCTTGTCTCCTTTCCCTTTACAGCTAAACATCTTACGAGTGTTGCCTCTGCTGCTTCCCCTCACTTCTGCACTCGCTCACATGCATTCTTTAACCTGCAGCTCTCCGGTCGGCCCTTAAAAGAAACCACTATGACCGAGGTTACCCACAACTTTGTTGTTAAAACAAGTAGTCTCTTCTCAGACATCAACTATCTGTCAATCTCTCAATAATATTTGATACAGCTGACCACTTCTTTTTTTCTTTTTTTTCCTGAAGCCCTCTCTTTCCTGGGTTTCCATGATACTACCTACATCTTACTCCTTTTTGTTGTGCCAGCTTAGTCTATTTTGTAGGCTCCTGTTTTCCAACTGATTTCTTAAATGTTGATGCTTCCCTAAGGTTCTTCTCTTTTTATACTTTAAACATTCTCCCGTAGAGAGAGCTTATCCTCACCCAAAGCTTCTAATGTCACTTACCTGCCTCCGACTTGTGAATTTTTCTTTTTAATTTCAGAATACTACAGGGGTACAAATGTTTGGTTACATGGATTGCTTTTGTACAGCTTGTGTCAGTTATAAGTGTTCCCATCACCCAGATAGTGAACATTGTACCTGTCAGGTGATTTTACCCAATGCCTCCACTTCTGAATATTGATTGGTCAGCCCAGATCACCTTTATAGAGGTGATCACACTTTTATAGATTTATATCAAATTTCACATCTATATATCAGAGTGTCTAGTGTCTCCCAGGCACCTCAAACTCATCAGACTCTCCTCCCACTTCCCTTCCCTGCTTCTTATCTCGGGCATATTTATCCACTCATTGACCCAAACCAGAAATCTGGGTTTCACTTTCAAATTCTAATTGAGTAAATCACCAAATCATGATTTTTGCTTCTTAAATATCTCCCAAATTTGTCCATTTCCCTACATTTCTACTGCTACTCACTTAAGTGGGACCATCACTACCTGTCAGCAAATCCCTCTGCCTCCAATCTTGCCCTCTCCAGATCAATTTCCACACCAGAGCCAGAGTGATCTTTCTACAAGAAAAATATGCGTGCATCATGATCTTCCTTAAATCTCCCCAAAGAAATAATCATTCCTCATTATTCCTTTAATGAATCAAATTTTAACCTTACTTAGAAGGCCATTCAGATTCTGGTTTCAGCTTCTCTATTCTCGCCTTTTGCGGTTCTCTTGCATTCTCCTACACTCATCATGTGACATTTCTCTCTCCCTTCTGGGACATTCCATATGTTGCTACCTTTGCCTGGAATGCTCATTTCACCCCGTTTTATCTGCCTAAGTTCTACTTATCATTCAGGTCTCATCGTTGATCTCACTTCCTCTAAGAAGCTTCTGTGATGTTCTCCCCTGCCTCCTCCGCCTGGGCTCCCTGCCCCTCTCACCTAAAACCACGCCCCCATCCTGGCACTTTTCACACCAAAGTTTCATTTGTTGTTTACTTGTGTGACACATTAGTTCAGAAACTTCTTTTTACAGGCAGTTAATATATCTATCTGCCTATTTTTAACTGTTACAGCACAGAATAGGTGATGAGCACATAGTTTTTAAAATAAAGGGATGTCTCCCTAGGTTTACCCACTGACACAGGCTGCCCAGCATAGAGAAGCTGCCCGAAAAATATCCAAAAGTTATAGCAGTAGGAAAAAAAATTATAACCTTGCATCATGGGAACAACTTTTTGTAGGGTGAGGGTGGCATTTCAGAAAACGACTAAGGGCACTGTGAGAACAGCCTTATGAGATAGCATCTACCACAGGGGTGTGGTTACGGATCCTGTGGAAACGGACCCAGAGAAAGGGATGTGGTTTCCTCATCCCGCAGCTGCTGGTGAGGCTAATGGAGAAATGGACAGATCATCTAGTTTTTAAAATAATATCCCCTCTGTTGACCAGGGATGTGTGATTATGAAAGAAAGGATTTATTGCCACCTACAGTTAAAGATTGAAGACTATGAAAACTTTAACTCTAGGTGGAAAAATTGCTGTCCATATGCACGTTATACCTCAAAAATCACACTGGAGCTATGTACGGCCAGTTCTGAAGTCAGTTTCTAATTTGGCCATTCACAGTGTGTATACAGTGTTGATCAAAAGTGAGAAATGCTGAACTTTTGCAGGAAAACAAGGAAAGAAACTTTTATTTAAAAAACAAAGGACAGGCAAAGGAATTTCAAGATAGAATCTAAGATTATATATTAATAAAACATTTTCCTTAGTTGGTTGTCAGCTTCTGAGCACAACCATGCATTTACCCTCAAACTCAAAAGGACTTTATGGTAGTAGATGATACGCACCAAAACTGTAAGCACAGGTATACCTGATCACACTGCAATGAGTAAGGCTAGTGATCAGCTTGGTTTTCCACAAGAGCACTCTAAAAGAACTGGAGAGGTCTTATAATTTCTTAAACTAAGGAACAGAGATAGAGCTTTTACTTTTCAGTAGGCTTTTGTGAGTAGAGTCTCAGAAGCGCTTGAGAAAATACACCAGGAGTAATGTAAAATTCTCAATGGAAGCTGGTTTAAAACTGAACTTCTGGAAAAAATAAAAGGAAACAAAAGTTCCATGAAATTGGTGATAAAAGCACTTCTAGTAGCTAGAAATGTTTAGTATTATTTAAATGGAATATTTAAGTTTAATGTTTAATTCTCAGCATTCCTAAAATGCCTAGTCTAGAAACTATAGACAGCCACAGTTGGGGCTATCATGCAATGCTAGATACCCGAGCAGCATTTCTGGGTATAGAACCTCAGTACTGTATTTGGACATCACAGAATCTTAGAGGATAACGTTGATGCTCTGACATCCTTCACAGAACCGTGTGCATATATTTGTGTGAATTTTGTGTAAACACAATTCTATTATGATCTCTTCCAAGCAGCCAGATTTAATGAAATAAAATGTAAGGGCAATGCTGTTTATTTCAGCACGCACTCACTTCCATTGCTCATGAAAAGTGAACACCCAGGCTTTGGTCCTGGTCAGCTGTATCAGAATTGCCAGCCGAGGGGCCTGGATCTGTCTTTAAAGTGATTCTGATGCGGAACGTGATACTCCTGACCTCACCTTGCCATCTCTCCTCATCTCTCCCTGTCTTCGGTCATCTGATGCTGGGTTTCCCTTTTCCCGTACCCTGGATCCCCTGGCCTTCCCCTGACAGCTGTCGTACAGTGGCCCACCTTTCTGGTCCCAGGTCTATCTTAGCTCCTCTTCTGTAAAGTGCCACTCCCAGCCGTGGTCTGTGAGTGCGCGCGCGGGGCTTTGCCCTCTTCTGCTCTCCCCACGTCCACTCCTGGGTGTCATGGGAAGTCCTCAGGGGCCTTTAGCTCGCCAAGCCTTCTTTACCCTTGGTAGTCAGCCCAAACCATTCATTTCGTTTTAGAATGCCTTTGCCTCTTTTGAGAACACAGCACTCAAAGAATAGGCTGTGTGCCTGTAACAAGTGCCAGCATCTGTGAGAGACTGCTAAATTTTGTCAAATCTCAGATATCTTGAGACCAGCTTTTTCAAATCTCCAGGATTCTTTAATGACTCTGTTAGACAACTGACAGAATAACAACAAGAACTCCCTGTGTGAAAGCAAATGAAGCATCCTCTTGGATACAGGCACGAATAAGACAGCTGAGAAAAGGTGCACGTTGCACCAATGCTCATGATTGCTTCAATTTCCAGATGGGAGTCCAGGAGCATTGGTCCACGGGTGTGTATCTATGTGAGTTCAACTAGTCTGTGGAAAAGATTAAGTCATAAGAAAAGCAACAGGGCAGGAAAAAAAAAAGGCAAATAGAGAAAATAGAAGCAAAATTACTATTTGTGGCAGTGTGACACCTGGGAGAGATGATGTACAGCAAAGAGCAGGTGTTGACAGCAGAAGAGAAGGGGCAGGAGAGGAGGAACATCTCTTCAGTGTCATGGGGCAGGACAGATAGCCACCTGTGTTTCTCAAGTGTAGGCCTTAGCGACATAGGACATCCTGTCTAGACCAGAGTTTCCCAGGGACAGATCCGTTGGTGCATTGCTATCTCTGTAGCAGACTTCAGGGAAAAAGGAGTTCTGTAGTCAAGTAACTTTGGGAAAGAGTAAATTAAACCAATTTGTACGGGTTTCTTTACTGCTGGTTTCCTTAGAAGCCTTGAAAGGCTGACGTACATTCTGAAATGTCAAGAAGGGACATACATTTTTTTAGTGCTGCTAAATTCATTTGTCTATGGAACCTCTCTCTTCTTTTCAGGAACAATTTGTGGGACTATTCCACCAGATTTCATTCTGGAAGACACTGTATTAGACCATGGCATCTTCAAATTTTTCACATTGCCACACACATAGAAAAAAATACTTAGTTTTTGGCAAAAGGAGGAAACACCGGCCTAGGGAAGGGGGTCTCACCACCTAAGCCACCCTGAGGGCTAAGGTGGATCAATGCCCTAACATACCTGTTACCCATTCAGGGCACACGAGAAAGCTTTGTACTAGACTATACACTGTCTTAGGACAGAGACTGTATTATTAACTGTGATATTCCTAAGATTTATAGCAGGCACTGGCACAAAATGGGTGTTCAATACGCAGCATGAATAAATGAATAAATACTATAGGCATATGAGATATATTTGGCAGCCACCTGTACCTTGGTATGGTAGCTTTGAAAAAAAAATTACCTCTTGGTTGTTTGCATTAAACAGCCAGCTGCACTTTAGTGATGTGCTCATAAAGGCAAGACCAATTCCTACCTTAGGTGACAAGGTAAGGTGCAACATGGCAGAGAACTCTACTCAATAGAATGTATATCTTTAGTATGACAGGACCAGGTGCACAGGTAAAAGCCATATTTGGTATGTGTTTCATTCTTCTTCAGTGAAAAGAAAAATGTGGAGGGCAAAAATGTGTTGCTAATCATAAAAGACAAAAAGGATATCTATAAATGACTTGAAAGGGCAAATGTAGGCAAGTGTTGATGGGTTGCATATTTCTCCTGTATCACATCATGGCCCAGAAAGGGCAGTTAGAAAATGTATACTTTGGAGTACTGCTATAGGATGGTACCTAACTAAATTAATGTAAGTGATTCTCATTGAAAGGGCTAGAAGGTATACCATCTCTTTTAATATTCAAGGATAATACAAAGTTATTTTAAGAAACAAATGCAGCTGATTGTGCTGTGAGTATTCTGAAGATGGATTTGACATTTCAAAGTAAGCTTCTAGATGAAATTGGCAATAAAAAACAGCATCACTCTAAGACAGAATTGTGCAATTTATGCTAAAAAGTAACTTCTGAAGAGAGCATAGGCCCTGACCAGTTTAATGACTTTGAAAAGTTATTCTGTTTTAATGGTATTTCTCAATTATATATAGGTACATGTCAGTGAATCAAACATATTTGTGTTTAAGCAGAATCAGAATATCATTGAAGGTGGTATTGCTTATTGTTTCCTAAAATAAAACTTTCAATGATATGAAAATCCATCATAAATTTCCACATTGTCCCCCCAAATGGTAAATAAATGTTAAATAACCTATCATAGAGACACAAATATACAACTGAACAAGTTTTTTCATGCCCAGCGCCACTTATTTATTTGTTTTTACTATCAGTAAAATCTTATGCCTAGTGATTGGTAAAATAACAACCAAATATTTTATTGATTACTGTACTGGATAGAATCATGTCCCATCAAAATTTACATCCACCTGGAACCTCTATGTGACCTTATTTGGAAAAGAGTAATTAGTTAAAATGAGGTCATACTGGATTAGGGTGGGCCCTAAATCTAGTGACTGGTGTCCTCATGAGAAGGCTATGTGAGGATTCACACTCAGAAGATCAGGCAGAAACTGGAGCTGTGCTGCTACCAACCAAGGCATGAGGGAGCCAATAAAGCTGGAAGAGGCAAGGAAGGACTCTCTCTTTGAAACTTTGGAGGAAGTGTGGCCCGCCGATACCTGAATTAACAGACTTTCAGCCTCTAGAACTGTTAGATAATGAATTTCTGTTGTTTTAAGTCACCTGGCTTGTGGCAATTTTTTATGGTAGCCTTAGCAAACAATAGAAACAGCCATTTACCAGCCAAACTCTTACAGTGATGAAGTACATTTTTTAACAGTCCAAATGGAGTCAATGAAAGTGAGCTGAAATGCTGCTTTCAGCTAGTCCGTGACCTGGAAAGTCTTAATTTATATTTATTTTCCCAGAATAATTATTAATAGTGTCCTTTTTTCACTCTCAAACTAGTTTCCTAGTTTGGATGATAAATTATATGATCACCTTAGTTTAAGCTTATGTTGAAGTACCGGTGGTTCATTGCATTTGCAACCCCAAATTATGTTTTTAAAGGGCTGATGTCAATGCTAATAACCACAGTAAAGAATAATTTTTGAGAGGAGGAGAAAATGTGTTGGAAGGAAAAATGTGCTGCATTCCTTTTTGATTTATTCATTTATCTTATAAGAAAGGCAGTCATCTTACATCATTCATTTTGCCATAGAACAAATGATGCTGTATTTTACCTATTAGAAAGACGCAAATGATCAAATAGCAAACTGATATAAATTACCTTTTCAACAAAAAGATTCCAGGTCATGTCTGGGATATGATCTCCCACATTATCTCTATCTGCATTTTCAGAATGCCTGAATAATTGATGATCATGTGGAGTTCTGACTCATTAAAAAAAATGCTAGAGTTTATTTCACAACTTTTATTTTAGAAGGATGGAAGTTTAGAGTACTCTATTAAGGCAAATTGAAAATTAAATGTTCTTGTATTTGAAATGTTATCCTTCAATTAAGTGAAAATCTTTCTGTATCTAGGACAACTCACTTCCCAAGTATTTCAAATAGCTGTAGATTCGCTTTTCTTTTCTTTCCAGTTTTGAACAATAGATTTACTTCTGGCACGTCCTTAATTTCTAGTCAGTGATAACTTTGAGTGCAAAAAATGGCTCTAGAAATAGTTAAGGATGTGGTGTGGGTCAAAACAGTCTCTTTCCACTTGGACACCATTTAAGGATTGAAATTAGTTATTAACTAAATGGTACTTTGTGGTCTCATAGTGTTAGTTTACCTTTTAACAAGTCTAACACACTCCCAGTGTATAATTTACACTCTCTAAGTACACGGTTAAGCACTCAAGAAATCAATAGGAGTTATAGAACATGTACAAATTTGAATTTGAAGAGAGTCAAACATCTATTTTATCCATAGAAGTAGAATAGCTAACATTTGGAATTGGGGCTTACAGGGAACCATTTATTTTGAAGTAGAAAAAGCACAAAATAGATATGCTCAGAGTTGGGAGTGGAGTGTGACATTGATAATCCAAACAAAGCCCCTCACTTTTGCTTTACTTAATATTGTCAATACCAACTCACAACTTTTGGTTCTTGGTGTGTGACCATATAGCCCTTTGGAGTCAGGGATGATAGGAAACATACTTTTTCTCATGAGGTTTCTAAATTTACTGGAACTCGATCCTACCTACACCTAATCAATTCATCAGTATATTCATTCACTTAAAAATATTGACTGATCTCCTCCTCTGTGCCAAATATTACAGGTATAGGGTGTATAGTGGTGAGTCAAATAGACAGTTTCTCTCTGAAAGGGCATAAATATTAGAGAGTGAGATATGCAATATACAAAGTAAACAAAAACCTAACATCTAAATTAGAAATGTTACAGGGAAAAATAATGGTGTTCATATATAGAATAGCAGGGCAGGAGACCTGCTTTGGAGCGGCGAGGAGATGTGTATTGAGGAAGGAAGGATGAGAAAGAGCTGGTCCAGGTGACCAGCCCAGGGAGAGCCCCTCATTGAGTGAACTGCACACAGAAAGACTCTAATGGAAGAAAGAGGGTTCCAGGAACCAGCCTTGTGGCTAGAGCAGAAAATGCCAGGTAGGCCGGAGAGAGGGGTAAAATAAAGTTGGAGAGATCAACAAGATCCTTATTGGGCAGAACTTCATATGCAGGTGAAGAAGCTTTGCTTTAATTTAAGGGTTGATTTCCCTTTGCTTTAATTGAAGGGAAACCATTTGGGTACTTTTAAGCATATCTGGCTGATACCAAGGATGGATCACTGAAGGGATGCAGAGGCAGAGACAAACAGGAGACCAGTACAGTGGCATGGGACAAAGACAGTGTCCCAGCTGTGGACTTGGATCGTAGCAATGGATGGAGAAAAAAAATACTTCTGTTCCATATGAATCTTTGAGGTGGACTGAATATGACTTGTTCATGTATTGCAAAATGGGAGGAACAACTCAAAGACGGCTAGGTTTTTGGCTTAAACAGCTCGGTAGTGCTGTTTTGTACAATGGGAAAGATGAGGAGAAACATTTAAGCTCCAAAGTGAAAACATGAGAGAAATCCCTTATTGCGATTTTTGAGATTACACTGAAAATTCTATGGTTATGTTTATGTATGTCTTCAATAGAATTGATATTAACTGGAAACAATTCATAGTTCAATAGGAAATTATTAAGGAGTGAAAAATTTACTGAATAATATTAAGATATTTTATGATTATTAAATGGAAACCTACAGCTACATGGTATCCAAAGTAGGAGGAGGGACATTTATAGTTGTCTACAAGGCATTTGGAGATGTAAATTTAAAGGCCAGATAAAAAATATCATGAAATAAAAGGGAAAAATTAGACTATGAAGAAACATCAGTGAGGAATGCTTTTCAGCAAAACATTTTTTTCTTTTTGAAAAATTTATTACAAGAAAAGAATTCTTTAAAGATAAGAAGTTTGTAGATCTATGCTCTTTGATTTCCGTTATATAACAGAGGTCTTCTGTTGACCAAAAGATCATTAAATGATATAGTAATTATAATTATATAATGATTTAAAGTTTTCAAAGCTTTTATAGTTACTATTTTGTATCACTACTTTGAGGTATAATAGTTAAATTTAAGAACATGAATATATATATTTATATATTTGTGTGTGTATATATACACATGCACAAGTGCATATATACATATATACACTTGTATATACCTAAACATAAATGCACATATTTATATATGTGTGTGTGTATATAAATATAAGTTAAGAAGTTGAGGTCAGAAATATTCAATTAATCCCTAATGTCATGTAGAGGGTTAAAGGCAGAGAACCACCTCTAGAAGTCATGTGTATGTCGTTTTTAATATCTATTTTAAAATAGATTTAAATTGATAGAAAAATTACAAAGATGGTGCAAGGAATTCTCATATATACACACCCAAGTTTTCTGTATGTTCTCATTTTTAATCTGGTGTTTTCTTCACAATTTTTCAATGGTAAAGAATTGCCTTAGAGTTGTACATGCAGAGGTAGGGGAAAAATGAAAGAGGCAGTCATCTGGATAATTCCAGGCCAGAAAACAATCTTGTGTGAAAGTTATAGATAATTGAGACAGAAATGTTTTTTTGCCTGGAGATATCCCCGTGATTGCCTTCCTGCTCTACTCGAGTCCGTAACTAGAATCATAACCACAGGTGTTTCACTCACTCCCGTAATAGGAAATTGTGTATCACTCAATGTGAAGAATGTGGGTTGTTTGAGAGGGCTAAAATGTTTTGTTCTATATTATTTTTTCTCAACAATAAACTATATTGGGTATTTTTCATTATAAAAGCAATTCACATTGATTTGAGAATATAGATAGTAAATGAACAAAAGAAAGTACTCAAAGTTTACTACCTAAGGAAGACCACTATCAGCATTTTATTTATTTACTTCTGGTCTTCTGATGACATGTATTTTTTGCATCTGTTTGCTTAGTTTGGACCATGCAAATGGCATTCTTTTTTTGCCATGTCTGAAATAGAAGGAAAGTCAAACTGTTTAGCGTGGTTCCCTGTAAGTAGGTGGTTTATAGTGAAAAATGGGAAATTACATAAATTTTCAGCAACACTGTAATAGTTAAATAAATTATGTTGTAACAAAATGATAAAATATTCAACCAGAAAAAAATTGTGAAGAATTTTGTTGACATAGAAAAATGAGTAGGATGCTAACATATATAATACGTGGGAAATGTAAAAAAGTAGAAGGAAATTCACCAAAATTTAACAGTGATTATCTCTAGGTAGTAGAGAAAATTTCTTATATACATTTTGGTCATCAGAAAAAAAATACACATTACTTGTAAAATAAAGGTCATTGAGTGATTCTTCTTCGTTTTTTTTTATTGGCCTAAAAAGGAATGGTCAAGTCTTCGAATTTAAGATTTTGTTTTTACTTTATCCATTTAGATTAGGTATATTCAGAACTTTTCATTACTATTTGAGAACATCTTGTACTAAACATGTGAAATCTTACTTCCCTCAGCTGTCTTAAACTCCAGTCTACCATTTGCCTTCATGTCTTCATGCTGCTTTTTGGAAACAGTTTCTCCAGTTTCCAAACATGACTGAGTGCATTTCCATGTCCTAGGAGATTGGCAATCTTTTCTATCATAGTTGGCAGTACCAGGAATAAGCTAATTGCTTTTGGAGGTCAGAACTTCTTTCACATTTTTATTTTTTTATTGGTCTTGGGTCACTGGAAGCAACTGTTACTGAGTCCTATAGGTCGAGGGGAAAGGCTGCCCTCTCAGAGCGCCGCCAGGCCTAACAGCATCCAGAGCAGGGAGCTTTGTTTGAGATTTGGAACAATGAATCTTCCACACCAATTAAAGATCAGTTTAATACAGAGAAGATGACGTATGCCTAGCAGGGGAGCAGCTTTACAGAGTCTCAGGATCCCATCTGTCGTTCTACTACACAAAGTTGGACCCAGGCACGCCCTTTATGATCTCTTCAAGCTGGGACATTCCAAAGAAACCAGGAGCAAAATATGAGCATGAAGAGTTTTAGCCACAATCATTTCTCTCTTATTCTCTAAGTATTTGTAAGTATTTTTTCCTGAGGGGAACTGAACATAAAGCATGTTTGCTATTAGTCTCACAATACATAATTGATATAAGAATCAAACAGTTTGATGGCTGACAGTGAATTTTTGCAACACTGAAAATAATCTCATTTCTCCTACAGATGAAGAGTTGTTGTGTCAAATTGTCTGAGATCAAAAGCTAGCCCCTTTGCCAATTTGTTGTGGTGCCAAAAGATAGTCATGTATCCATCTGTAGATGCTTCTTCATCTGTAAAATGAGGATAATAATAGTATTTGCCTCACAGGTTTATTGTGAGGACTAAATGGAAGAATCCATGTAAAAACCCCAGAACAAAGGCTGGTACATAATAAGCACTTAACAAATGTTTTAGTTATTATTAGCTATTAGACTCAGATGTCTTCATAATCATGTTTTAACATAAGTCAAAAAGAACCAACTGAGAATGAAGCAACGGACATAGAAATAAATATTCTCTGCATCCTTCCAAGTCACTTTGCTTTCATTTTTACGGGAATGCCCATCAGTGGAGAAATACCCTGGCTCGCATTTGCAAGGGACTGTTCAGCAGAAGGGAAAATGCAGACTTTGGAACAGAGAGCTTAGTCATTTATTATTGTTAATGGTCTCTGGCAAGCTACTTCACTCCTCAAGCCTTCTGTTTCCTCATCTAAAAAGAAACAGAAAAGCAAAGAGGCAAATAAAATGCAACATCATGCCTGGGTGAAGATGGGAGGCCCGGGTTGCACACAGAAAGACTTAAGCCAAGATTCCAGGGTAAAGGGGGAGGTGCGAAGGCCTCAGCTTAAAATGGGTGAAATAACAATATCTACACTTAAACACTTGTGAGGCAATAATATCACAGTCCTGGGAGTTTGACTGTTCTGGGTTTACATCCTGTTTTGTTTAGTTTCACTTTTTTCCCAGCTCTGTGACCACAGACAAGTTATTAACCTTTATGTCTGTATGTAACATTTATAACAATGTCTGGCACACAGTAAGTACTTAACAAACTATAGCTATTTTAAACTAATGTGTGTCATGAGTAAATGAGATTTTAAATGTCAAGTATTTATTTAGCACAGTGCCTGGCACACAGTAAGTGCTCAATAAATGAAAGTGGCTGTTATAATCATTGTCATTCCCAGAGGAAGCTGATACATGAAGTATGAGCAAGGATTAGCCCATGAAAAAAGCAGAAGAGTATTCCATGTTGGCCCAACATATACAAAAACCCAGATGGGAAAGAGCATGGCTCATAGTCGAACAAGGAGATAGGTAGAGGGCATGGATGAAGGAGTGTGGTCCTCGCCATAAGAGCTATCCTACCACCCTGCGACAAAGGAGGCACCTGCCAACCAGCACCTGCCTCTCCAGAAGGACCAGCAGTTCCACTGCCGCACCTGCCTTTCCCAGCCTTTGAGTATGTGTCGTTGCTGGCATGTTATAGAATGGCTTCAGTTACATTCAGTAGTGGATTCTTGTAAGAGCCTTGGGTAGTTAAAAAAGCCCTTGATGGAAGCCAGGGAGAAAAGTTACAGACGGGGCAGTAAAGACACACTTCATTTAGAAAATCTACAAAGGAGACAAAAGCCATGGTGCCTATATTGCTGGTAAAATAATCTCTCCTTCCACGAAGTCTCATAAAAGAAATGGAAGTCTGTCTTGGCAAAATAAATATATATCAGGTTTAGGTCATTTTTCAAACTAAAGGCAATATTAAAAGTATAATTTCAATCAGTTATTATAACAACAAATCTTATGACTTGAAATATATCTCATCTCTTAGACACAGAGTTGCTGACTCAATATGATCTATTCTGATGGAAACAAGTTTGTTATAATAAGATAACATCCATATTCCCCTTCTTAAAAATAACTTTATGTTTTTCTGTTTGATGGAATGATGAAATTCTATAATACATTTTTTAAAAAACCATGCCTGATATTCATTCATTCTGGCAGTGTATCATAATTACTTAGCTTTTCTTTATTATTAATAACAGAATATTGTGAATAAAAACATACTAATATCCACCAGATGTTCAGAAAAACATAAATATCCCCACATGTCAGCACATTTTAACAGAAAGTCAACAAAATTTTCTCTACTTCTTGTTCCTTTTTTAGTTTCCTGAACATGTTCTTTTGATATAATATTTTTAATTCTCATTAGGAACTTGCTTTGGTTCCTTTAATATCTGCTGCAAGAGACTGTATAGTTTCAGACGTAGCCAACGTGCAACTTGCTACCTTTTTCCTATTACTTGATATATCAAGAAGCAGGCTGGCATAACGGAAAGACACCAGCCAGCTTTGCGGTTGAAGCAATCTCAGTTTACACATACTCTCAGCTTCTTAAATAGCTGGGTGACCTTGGACAAACTGCTTAAATTTTCTGAGCCTAAATTTCTTTATCTTAAAATGGTGATAATAATTCTTTCATTGAAAGGTCACTTCAAAGAGAAGCAATTATACAGTACCAAGCATTCAGCCGTATTCCATAAAAAGTAGCAATTAGATTTATCCATCTGAAGACCATCCTGATTTCTTGGCTTCCCAACTATGGGATTTTCTATTTTCTTCCCCATTGATACCTTAAGCTTATTAAAATTTCTTTTTTTTCCCTAAAATTCAAATGTTTCCTTTCAGTTATATTCTAGAAGCTTATTTTCTCAGCCTGAGCTCCCTTATAAATAAATATGCCGTGTAAGGGTCAGGGCAGGCTTTGTTATGCTTTTTAGCACCTGTATAAAACAGTGGTGCTGACAGATTGCAGTCAGCTTCTCCTGGTAGAGGAACACAACTCCCACATGGATTCCGTGAAATAGCCAATAAAAATTGCATAAAATAATTAAAAAAAAATTTTTTTCCTGTGGTGAATTCCATACCCTTGACTTAGAAAGAAGCAAATGGCCTGTTGTAAAAATAATACCTGGGCACTTGGTCCCCAGGAACGGGCTGCGTATTCAAGTGAGGCCAATTAATTCCTCCAGGAGCTGGGAGAGCCGTACAATGTAAGAAAAATATAATTCATAAAATGGTACCCTGGTATCCTGGAAGAATAATTCATTTAATACACAGGAGTGATTTATCTCCATCTGGTAGTTTACATACTACAGTTTACCGGAGGAATTTTCCCAAAGTGACCATTTTGTACCAAGGCAAAGGAACAAATATAAAATAGGAAAGAGGTAAACACTAGAAGTCTTTTCTCTTTTGGTCTAAGCTTTACAACCTCACACAAAAAGCAATTCTAGCATAGAAGGTAGGTGTAGGAGACCTCATGAAGCCTTTGATTTCCATGTCAATATTTAGAAGGGAAGCAAATACTTGATTGGAAGTTGTCAATTTTTTGATCTGTGAATCTCTTTTCTTCTAGCTGGTTTATTTCTATTACCATCGAGCACTGTGGGATTTGATTTGATTTCGGTTTGGATTTTGGCCAGCTAGTCTTTGACCTGGAGTGCCACAACAGTATTAAGAGGTAGTGAAGATGTGCTCTTCCATGTCTTGACTCACTGCTACTCTATTAGTTTATTTTACTGTGATAGAGAAATTGGCTAATGCTACACAAAGTCTCCCTTCGCTGGAATTCAGAGAGCAGCTTATTTATATGTAGATGTAGCTATATGACATTTTCAAATGCCATACATTTGCATATGAAGGTCTCTTTCTTCCCCTTTCAGTAAACAGGCTCTGCTATTACTTCCAAAGCAATGTTTGGAATTATATTTTCTATACAAGTTCTTCCTTAAAATGTTTTTTAAATGCCCAGTAGAGACAAAAAATTAAACCCTCAAACTGGAATCCATTTTTTAGGAGTAAAAGCTTATAATTTATGACAAATAAATACACAAAAAATATAAATATATATATTTATATCTTTTAGCACCTTCTGTTTGTGTGGCTTTGCATTAAAAGTTTGTTAAATAATAAGAATATTAGTATGGTTAAAATTTCTTAAGGGGAAAGCAAAGAGGTATTAATTTGGTATGGAGCTCCCTTAAAAAATTTGTATAGTTTGGTTTGTAGAGAGATGACTGCTAGTCTTGCACCAGAGGAGTTGCCCCTCCTCCCATAGATATGGAAGGGTACAATTGACAGGGGGGAATATGTAACAGAGCAGTTGCCATAGACAGAAAAGTTGTCTCCCATAGATATGAAAGCATAAAACTGAGAGTGGGCAATATGTAGCAGAGGGGATGGCCTGAAAAAATAAAGGCAAAAATATTTTCTGTCTTTTTAAAACTTCCCCTACTCTTTTTGGGAACTGTGGTCTGACTTGCATCCCTGCCTTGGGCAGGTGGTCAGGAGGGACAGGGGAATGTCTTTTGTTTTTTGTGTTACAAGAGGTAGCTCAGCTGTCCGAGGCCCTGGTCTGGCCTCCCACATGGGTGGAGATTTTCAGCAGAGATGGGCAGAGATAGGACCATTAGAATCATTAACGACAGTAGCCTAGAACTGAGGGCCTCCCTTTAAAAGCTCTGTATTGCTGCTTATGGACAGGAAAATTTGGATTTTGAGGGGAGAGTCTACCATATTTCTTCCTTTGCTGGCAAAGTAATAAACTTCTCTTTCCTTCTTCTTAAACCACTTATTCTTGTTCTTCTGCTATATCCTCTAGGATAAGTGCTGGGCTTTTCGGTAACAGTCTTATTCATTTACTCAACAAACAATTATTGAGCATGTCCTAAGTGTCAGGCATCCTTCCAGGCACTCCATTGAGTGGGGAACAAGACAAATTCCCTGCTCTCATGGAGTTTATAAGAAAAGAAGACAGAAAATAAAAAGGTGAAAACACAAATACGTAAGTAAAATCCTTTTTGTATTAAACACAGTAAAGAAAATAAAACAGTATTGGCAGCGAGAATGCATGGAGTGGACAGTCCCGAGAATGGCCCAGTAGACCTCCCCTTGAAGGGTGTGGAGGATGTTTCTAGGGGAAGTCAGGAAGGAAGCACACCTCTGTGAACACAGAAAACGGCTAGGGCAAACAGTAAGCTTCAGGCATCATTGCACAGAAAAGTAAATTTTGGTACAGGAAAGGCATTTTTAAATATAATTCTCAAAGTGAAATGATTATTTACTTGACATTAGAGAAAAGAAACATGAAGAAAGAAGGAAGGAAATAAAAGAGAAAGAAGTTACTGAGTGTTCCAACAATTTCCATTTGCTTCCAGGGTTCCTTGTTGTCTGCCCCGTTGTTACCCAGGTATTCATTTTGGTCATCTTTGCTCTCTCCTCTACCTGAGTTCCCTGGCACTCCCAAGCTCAGCCTCTACCTGGGGATTACTACATAATCATCATCATTTCCACTTCCCTCCAGGCCTCTAGTCCCGCAGGTTCATTTCCATGTTGATGTCTTCAAACAACACAAGTCAAAAATTAGTTCATCATGCGTTCCTCAAATCTGCTGCTTCTCATACTATGCCCTAGCTTACAGAATAGAACTATCATTCATCTAGGCAGCCAAACAAGGACACTTCATATTTTCCTTGACTCTCCACTTCTCTTGGCATGCATACCTGGTTAGCAAATCTGGTAAACTTTTATCTCCTAAATCCACCCGATATCTTTTTCTTCCTCTCTGCTGCCACCACCATCAACCACATTCATTCTTTGTTGTTGCCACTGTATTCTCCGAATGCGTCTTGCCTTATACTCCTTCACACTCTAGCCTATTCTTCACTCTACTGCCAGGGTGGTGGTGTTTGTTTTTTAAATAAAAAATGTGACATTATTTAAGATATCTCAATGGCCACTCATTGAACAGAGGATAAATTTCCACTTCTGTTGCAAATGAGGAAAGAGCCTTGAGGGAAGCAGCAAACCACAAACCACTATTCAATCCACTTAGCTTTATTTGTTGCCCTTGTTCATCTCATGCTTCAGTCATGCCATTCCCTAAACATCCCAGCTCATTAAAGTCTCTTTGCCTTTTAAATGCTGTTCTGTAATGCTCTTTTCTCTTCTCTGTCAATGCAAACATCACCTTTTCTCTAGCGCTTCTGCCTTCTCTTGTTGCCAAGCAGTTACTCCATTGGCTTGAATTCTTGCTCTGTTGCATCAACATTTTTGAACTATACTTTCCTCAGTTCTAAAAAGGCCTCATTATACCTATTCTCCAGGCAGGTTGTAAAGAGATGAGACAGCATGTTGTATTTATAATGAACAATGCAAAGTAAATGCTAAAAAAATGTGTATTTCTACTATTTTATTTCCACTTCGGCACTTTAAGTGTTTCATTTTCTATTTGCCATAAAAAAAGTTACTTGAATAATTATTAACTTAGTATATGAGTGCTTATTAGGGTAACGTGGGTTTCTGAATTTAAAGTTAGAGAGAGGCTTGGGTGTAGTTTGCCCCTGAATTTCCTAATTTCCAAGAAAGTCAAACAAATAGTACTACCATCAGTGATAAATTGATCAATCCTCATAAGAAATTCACTAATTAAAATTCTGAACCCAAAAAGCTAATTAAATCACAGTGTCTCTAAGGCACTGCATCTTTCACATGAGCACATTTTGTGGGTCTTAGGTTGCTTTGTTATATCTGCCACTTTGAAGTCCTGGATACCAGCAGCTGAGAACCAGGACACTTCACTTCATGAGTGTCACAGTTAAACTCAAGTCACTTGATAGTGTCTGAAAATAACTGGTACTTTTCTAGGCTTAGAATTTATCATTTTGATGAGCTTGGGCCAGCAATGTTGGCCCACTATGGCAACAGTGATTCTGAAGAGACACTCTGCATTTGCTAATCATTTCCAGGATTCTAACATATTTATGCAACTTCTGAAGAAAGTCACTATTTAACAAGAACTGAGCACTTTAGTCTGTTGCTTTATGTGCCATTATTGTACAAAGTAATAAAAAGTAGACTATTACATGGAACAGACATTGGACATCATCTATCTGAGATCTATAACTTACAGATAAGAAAACTGAAGCTCATAGAGGTTATGGTCACATGCAAGACCCAATACAGGTTGCCCTGAGAATTGATGTAGACGACAGGCTGGAATCCAGGGTGCACTAAATCTGTCCTGAGATTTTCCAACCTACATAGAAATGTCTCTGTTATTCAAAGTTAGTATAACCCATTTCATAGGTGTTAGCAGAAGAAAATAAAACAGGTTAAATAAAAGTAAGGATGGTGGGGAATTATCCCAATTTTGAAATTACATTAAGTGTAAAATAAAAATGTTGAAGTGACTTAACACCAGTGAAAAATTTGACTGACTAGCTAGTTTTAGGAATCATGATTTTTATAGTAAGAATAATAGATGATACATATCATCATATTGTTTGAGTTTCTCATGTTCCATCATATTTTTCTTTCAAAATTTCTATTTCTTTTTAAATTTTGCATATAACATATTTCTAGGCATATGAGTGTCAACAGTTTTATCAGAACAGCTTTTCTTTGATCCCTTAATTTTAAAATATTTGTTTTATAATATTTGTAAGGTGTGTTTTTAACCTCTTTGAACCATTTCCCAAGACAGAAATATAGTGGATTTTATAATAGAAGTCATTATAAACCAGAATTCATTTACCAGAAATTAGATTGAAGTGGAAATTGCAGTAGATACGGGAACCCCAAATGTCTGCATTTTCAATTAAGCATGAGGGGACATGGAGTACAGTAATTTATTGGTATGAGCTCTGGCCTACAGTAGGATTTTATTGTCTCTCTTATATCTGACAGTTTCAAAAACACCCTACACTCTCATGCTTTAAAAACACAATGCAAAAGAGGAATGACCAGTAATAGACAGTGGTAGATCAGGATAATATGACAAATTGGATGAACTGACAGGCAGGTGGTGAATAATTTTAACATGACCCTAAAAATAGTGAAAGGGTGTTTGCACATTGACACTTCTCTAAAGGCAGATGGATATGCACGACCTGAGATTTTAGACAGGTGTCAGGAATATTGATGGGTGGTACGAGGATGATTATTTTCTTGGCACAGTTGCAGTAGACAGTTTGCATGATTAATGATGCATCTTAGTCTCTTTTTTTCTCCTAGGGGCAGAAAGGGATATGAACCTTTGTCACCTCAAGGAATGTAAGAATTCTGCCTGAAGGGTAAGGCAAGAGAGCTTTAGTCACCTAAAAGCATCATATCCTTTTTGGAGGTGAAGAAATAGTAGTAAAATATACAAGTGATCTTGACATATAAGATGATAGTGTCTGGTAGGATGACTATAGCGTGCTTCCTATTAAGGGGGTTCTACCCTAGGGCATAGGAGCCTTGCACAGCTCTGAAGTACCAAGTGCAGTAAGCCTGGGCTCTGACAAAACAGAGAGTGAACTGTGGCTTTGGGATGCACCTGAACACATACAATGTTTGAATGAATATTAAGAACCACTCAAAAGAAACAGAATAAGACTAAGACAGGAAATAAAAGGTGAGATCATCTGCCTAATGTTTATATTCATTTCAGGTTTTCAGAGACAATTTTCTGTTTCAAATCATTCAATATTGTTTCTAAATGCTGAATCTACTGAGAAGGAGCTTTTCTTTTCCAAGAATAATACTGTTTGCTCAGGTTTTTAAAATGTCACATAGAGTAGTAAATGAACTATGTTATTTCAGGGCTCAAAATTAAATCCAAAGTCTAATAATAATTTGTAGATATATTCTTCTAAACCCCAAGAAGCCCATCTACTGAAAATATTATGGTAAGTAAATGTAATACAAGCTATGGAGGTAAACTTCCAGAGTTTGTTTTCTTTTCTTTTTGAAGTAATAAAAGGAACTCTTGGAAATCAAATCCCAATGGAAAAAAAAAACCTGTTAATTAATAAAAAGCATTTCCTTTTTTATATTGAGGATTATTGGCTAATGGATTAGGTGATCAAGAAAACTTAGAAAATCTATTTCTCCAAAGAAATTTAAAAATAGGATAAAGGCTCATTTATATGATGGAAGGAGGTTAGAGTTTAGTCTTCATGAATATCAGTGACTAGACTGGCTATTTCTTTATTTTTTGTTTACCCGGAGAGAAGACAAGAGTTACAATCTAAAATCCTTCCTGGTACTAGAAACGTTTATGAAAACTCTCAATGAAATCCCACATTATGAAATGTGAAAATGATGGGGTCTGGAGTTTGCTTTTAATATTTTTAACTCATAATTTTAATTGGCATTCAAATTCTATCATAGATTTTTCTTACAAGACTAAATAATATTATCCTGCACTAATATGGTATAATTTGTGCTCAAATTCTATACATGTTGAGTCCAATGATCTCTTCCATTACTTACAAAGGCATTAAGAATGGGGGGGGGAGAACCCTCTTTGTAACAATATGAATGGTTATCCTAAATAGCCCTTGTGCTTTTGGGAAATGTAGTTTGAATGAGACTTAAGCCAACCAGTGGAGAATAGAAGTACCTAGGGCATAAATTCAAAGCTTTATATATAGTCCAGGGAAGACAGAATCCATCAGCCTTGACATTATTTTTTGATTACCTAATTAATAAACTGATACAGAGATATGGGAAAATAAAAATCTAGAATTTAAAAATCTACAAGTTGAATTTTATTAAAATTAGAACAATTCATGCTACCCAAATTAAATAATTATTTTTATCTGGAAAATAATTAAAACATTGATGGCAATATGGAAAAACTTTTAGAATGAGGCATGTCCATATCTTAAATTTGTGCCAATAATAATTCCTTTCAACTACATAGTGAGTCATATATCCTAAACATATGCAAAAGGCAGAAAATACATAATATTTATTTCAATGATTCTTAGAGAGGTTAAGAGACTTCCCCAGATTATATGACATTAGCAAATTGAACCAAAACATTTCAGTAGAAATTAAAAAATCACATATAGAATACCATTCAATAAACAGATTATAAATAATTGCATATTATGTCACCTATATATACTAGAAGGATTTACTTCAATTTTTCTCTTAATGACTAATTTTTGGCATAAAACTAGTATAGATGAAAACACTCAAACAAACAAAAAACCCCAACTGTCTCAATTTTCAGAAATGTCTGTTTCCACAAAATACATTGTATAAGTTTTTCAAAACATTAACCCAAATTTCTTGGACAATTTATTAACCCACCCCTGTTTTTTTAAATATCTTTTCCCAGTAAAAAGGGCAATGGTGCACATACTATATGAATAGGTAGCTGTACATTCTAACACAGAAAACAGCATTGCTGTGAAAGTTATTCATTTGTTTCAATACTGAAGTAATTACTGTAGCAAAGACTTGCTCATTTATCATTTCTTGTTGTCTCTGCTATATTTTCAAGCTGTCTTTTAAATAAATATCCTCATTGTTCTTGTTCCAAAACCAATAACTTTATTTTACTAGGTAAGACAGCATACCAATGCAGCGAGGTTTAGTCCCCATTCCAAGGAGGGTCTATGCCTGGGAACCACCTAACAGTATCACATATTCCTGTGCTTCCCTGAAGAATGTGGCACAGTGTAGTTGGGGACTAAGTTGCCATCTAGGAGACATCTTCAGGTTCCCCTTCTCTTTCAGCTATGAAAGTTTTCATGAACACTTAAATTCTAATGCCACATCAAGTATTTTGTTCCAGGAACAATATAACAATTTCAGTTTTAAAATTGCCATGGAATGTTTTATTTAATAGAATTTGGCCAGATGGTTTTAAATATATTTCTATGAGTTAAGGTTTACAAAACTTTATAATGGGAAAGTACCCAGATAATAAAAAGAAGCTTTAAAATGGTTGTTATCAACTCTTCAAAGAACATCATTAAACAATCTTTCAAACTGGCGGTGTTTGGTTCAGCAATTTAGTAAAAATTTGTAAGAAAGAGCTAATATGAACAAGAAGATGACACAGCTTTAAACAGAAGCAAAGCAGGGACCCAGGTTACAAGAATACTAGTTAGGAATACTGAATCAGATCAGTGATACAATAATTTATGATAACTAAAATTATAACTTCTTCTTTAACCAGATGAAATTTTACCATTCTAAGTAGCCTTTGTAGAGACAGATAATTCCCTCTTATTTGTGAAACTTTACGTTTTTTATTATGGGACAACTATCATTTTTTTTTAAAAAGTATGTGTGTGTGTGTGTGTGTGTGTGTGTGTGTGTGTGTGTTCGAAGCAGCAAGATGATAAGGCTTAGACTAAACTGGCAATCTTTGTTCTGGGATTATCTATCTCCTTTTGGGAAATAAGAGAATTGAGAAATTATTAGTGAGTCCAGCTCTGGATTCTGCAATGTTCCTTAACTTCTAGAACTTACCTAATATGCATATTCTCATAATTTTTAGCACCACAAGACAGGATTTCTAAACCTCAACACTATTAGCATTTTGGATGGATAATTCTTTGTTGTAGGGGGCTGTCCTGTGCAATGTAGGGTGTATAACAGCATTCCTGGTCTCCACCCACTAGATTCCAGTAGCATGCATGCTCACCCCCTCCTTAGACAAAAATGTCTCCAGACATTGCCAGTGTCTCACGATGGGGTGTTGAGGAGGACAGGTTGGTGAAGACGTGGCAAAATTGCCCCAGTTGAGAACCACTGCCATAGGCTGATGGTCAACAACTTTCCCTCAATCATGATTTCTGAATTAAAGTTATATACTTTGTCAGAGAATTTTAAAGCTAGAAAGACAACATCATGCTCTCATCTTATTTTCAGATTTTACTGATGGGAAAACTTGGGTTCTGAGAGGCTAAATAATGATTTAAGTTTAGATGAGTCAGCTGAGACTAGAGATGAGACTAAGTCAAGAGTTCTGCATTCCTCCTCCAAGCTCTTTCTCCTACAAAATGCTATGTGTAAGTCATCTGCTCTAAAATCCAAATGAAATTAAAAAATAAATATGATTATCCATATCATTGGAGAATAGCCTTGCAGAGAATCCAAAACAACAGATAACACACATATAATTTGTAGTTGATTTTGGAATGAGCTAAGTGAGCCTATTCCAGTGGTATTATTTTCCTGATGATTATGATGATGATAATAATTATGATTATAATGAAGATGGTGATGGTTTTCTTAGGATAACGTTACAATTATCTGTGTTTCCTGAGCAAGTATCAATTCATAGCTAAGGTGAATCGCTCAGAAGCGTGCTAACTTGCAGAAAGCAACCAGCTTCAATAGTAGCATATAGTACTCACAATCTACTTAGATAAGGAAGAGTTAACAGTTGCCTATCATTGTTGACAGGATGCTATGCTTACTATTGATTGTTGTATGTGTAAAAGACAATGTGGACACTTTATTAAAACTACCATATAGATAAGTTTCTCTGGTCTGCCTGTTGGTTCTTTCTCATGCTTCTATAGCTATATTTCACTAAAAATCAGAAACCAGTAACAAAGGCATACGTGCCAACTGTAGGGAAAGGGTGAGTGGCCAGGGGTGTGGGAAAAGGAGTGGGATTTGCTCAGAGATGATTTCAAACAACAGGAAACCTTCAACTTCCCTGGGGCTCTTTAAATAACAGAAAAACAAATAGGAAAAAAACCCAGTGGTGCAAGATTTGTAGAATAATTGTGACAGTACACAGACAATCAATCTGCAGAAGTGAATTTGGATGTGTACTGCCTGACAATGCACTAATCGGTTGTTGGTTTAAAGTCTGTAGACTAATAACACATGATCTTTCTGGAATACTTAATTTCTGGAGGACAAATGGAGCTTGTTTTTAGGCTTCATTTTCAGAATGAATTTTTAAAAATTGATTGAATCTTCTTTTTTTTTTTTTTTTAGCTAAACAGACATTTATTTTAATTATTAAATGAAATTTTAGAAGACATATTCTGGAGAGGGAGTTTTCTAACATATGATACACATAGCTTTGAACCTCAGAAAATGAGAAAGAAAGATTAAAAGCAGAGAATTTTTATGGGTGTGAAATATATTTTATAGGAACATTATGTAACACTATCAAACATTGATAATGCATTAACAGCTCTCTGCAGAACCCTCCGTCTCATTCCATGAGAGATAATTAATAAATTCATTCTGTTTATGTTTCATGAAGTTAAATGTTAACAATTTCACCATAAAGGACATTTATTAGCATAAATACTAAGAATTACCTTAAGAAGAAAACAAAAATATTAAACTTGCTTTTAAGAATGAAGTATTTTTCCTTGTTATTGGCCAAATCTCTTTGAACTATATGTTAAAAAATAGCTTTCAAAATTAATTTCGTGTTAAAACTTTTGTAATTTTTCACAATGCAGACAGATCTACCAATCCAATAAGACTGGAGACATATACTAATATTGTCATTTCTTGGGGGCTATTGAGCAAGAGGTCCCAGAAGGGCTCAGAAGTTGAGAGCAGGATTGCCCTGTGCCCATTCGGAGCCTGGAATGACTTAAAGTCATGAAATGGCTTCTGGGAGACCAGGCCTCAATTTTACTTTGATTAAATTTACTGTATCCAGGAAAATAGTTCGACTGGGTGGGAGGCCACACAGAAATGGAAACTCAGACAAAGGAGAGTCCACAAGCCAATAATGTTAGTGCAAGTTCTGACCGTGGGAGAGGATGTCCTAGGCAAAGATACTCCTTATTTATCCTGATTTGAGGGCAGCAGTATCCCAACTGTTTATACATTAACATCAGGCTGTTTTAGCTTGGTGCCTTAAACATCTAAAGAATACATGTTCTATTTAGGCTCAATAAGTAACATTATAACTGGGCTTCTCAGATCATGCAACTTTAGGAAGAGGATACACTGTGAGAGGATATAAGTGCTCTAGGTAATTCTTTCTTATTGCAAATCAATACGCAGGCACTGAGTTTGGTTATTTTGAGTTTGCCATTGAGGGATGGCTTATTCTTGGTGTGTTCAAAATTTAGATTTCTGAGTTTACAAGTCTGAGAACCATTCTTGCTTCTATCATGAATTTAATTGACATCCAAAGTGTAATTCTCTCATTATCCTGTCCCACTTATCCATCTTGCATCAAATCATCAGACTCGTGATGAAGCCCATCTCTGTGCCCCCAGTTTCTAGACACTTCCCAAAGCTCACCTGAAATTGTGCTCCATCATTGGCAAACTCCCTTCTATCCTCAGATGCTTCACTGGAAATCTCCCCTTTCTTCTTGCATACTGAAGCACTAGCTCTCCCTGAGACTAATAAGTCCCCTCCACCTTCTCACTAGGTGGCCGTGTTTGCTGTCCTCCTGCCCTGCACCTTAGGACTCAGACGTGGGCTGATGTCTTCCTTGCTCTTCATTACTATTCCCAGATTACTAGGCCCCCACTTCCCTCAAGGCTTATCACTGATTTCCGCACACTTGTTATGCCTGGAGTTTGGCTCGTAAGTTAGATTCTTTTTGATTACAATTTGAGTTCAAAACCGAACGTGTAAGCATTTTCCAAATGAACTGGACGGAACAAGCTACACCCATGAAGCAAGTAACTGTTTGGAAAAGTAGTTTCTCTGAGAGATTTAGTTTTACAGATATTTTAAAATATTTTTAGTTGATTATGTTTATATACAGTCTCAAATCATCGAGATGTGAGAAGTGACTTTTTAGTGCACTTGATAATGTGGGTTCATATATTTGGGGCATGCCAGCCTCATTAACACAAGCAGCAAATCAAAGTGCTCTGAACATTTTGTGTGATTTTTTTCTTTTTTTTTTTTTAGACTGCTTGAATTCTATTTACTAGTTTTGTGGAAAACATTGTGCCTTGAGATTATATAGAACATTGAAGCAGCAAGATGATAAGGCTTAGACTAAACTGGCAATCTTTGTTCGGGGATTTATCTGTCTCCTTTTGGGAAACAAGAGAACTGAGAAATTATTAGTGAGTCCAGCTCTGGACTCTACAATGTTCCTCTTCTTTCAGTTTCATAATTCTACTTATACTACTGTTCTTGGGAATGGAAATAACATGCTTGAGATAAAAATGTAAATTAAGGTGGAGAATCATAGCATTTTCACTAGCAATATTTAGGTGTTTGAGCTCAAATGCCTTTTTCCATTTTGCTTCCTGTGCTAAGTAGCCCTGTCTTTTCTTTTTGATCAGTTCATTAGAAACATTTGTTCTGACCTCTTTGAGATGTGTGTGTGTGTTATAATGTTAATGAACGTTAACATTTCTGAGTGACAATAATGTTTTGCATAAATAAAAATGTATTTCTTTATACTACATTCCTGTTATTTTCATTTGGTTACCCATGACATGGCATAGGTTTCTTTTAAATAATGAATGTGTAGATCTTTCAAACATATGCCCTGGAGTATATATGACTGTTTTTAAAGTTCAAATTGAAAAGAAACAAGGATATCATCTTGCAATTCTGTCATATGCTATGTCCTCCTACTAAATTTCTATTTGAATCTCATGTCCTAATAATCTTGTGATCATATTATTTTGAGTGACCAAAATATACCATAAATAAAATTATGTTGACTTGAGGAAATTTGGAAAATCGACCTTATAAAAATTTAGACATACCATTTTACTGAAAACTTATAAATAAGTGCTCAATATATGATGAATATAGATGAAAAAAAAGTCAGCCAAGGTCTCTTGCAACAGGCTGCTATTACACGACTTCAGTAGGGAAAAAACCCGTAAACCTCCTGTAACTGTATGAATCCATAAATGGTAATATACATATAAAAACTCTGAATATATATTATATGGACAAACCATCTCCCATGCAATGTGTAATATTTCCCATAAAAATAAATTCATCTCAATTGTGAGACTAAAAGAAAAGTAATAACAATAGCTAGCTCACTAGCTGCTTGCTAAGGCCTTACGTGATGTTTTTAAATTCAAATTTTAATCCTTTGGAAGTAGGTTTATTATCTCCATTGAAGAGATGAAGAGACTGATGAAAGAAACAGAGGCTTCAACTAATTGGCTCAAGGTTGAATAACCAATAATAGCATGGCCAGTGTTTAAACTCAGTCCTGTCTGATTTGGTGGCTATAACCACTAAACCAGCTGCCATACGTCATGGCAGAGAAAGGTACACAAGTAATACCTCAAGGTGAACAATTTGTTTCAGAAAGGAGCATTTCAAATAGGAAAAAGTGCATATAAATGATGCAGGATGTGTTTACGAACTGGAGCATAAACACAAAGTTTTCCAGAGTGTCTACCAGGGCCCAAGGCAACTTTTCAGTAGAAAACCTTCATCTGTATTGCAAATTCTACTTCTGTGTTTATCTATAACCATGAATATAACATAATATTACAGATGACTGGCTACAAGATTTTATGGGGAAAACAATGAAAGCACAGAAGTTCAAGAGAGCAGGAAAAATTGTGAGATAGAGTTCATGGAAAGCTTTATGAATTCTGCAGCACTCTAATGTAAATCCCAGAGGGGAAAATACTTGCATCGAGACACTTTCTCTTAGAAATCTTGAAAAAATCTTGACATCTTAATTCATTTCCTAGGCTTAAATATTCTAGGCTAGTCTGGTGGCGCTGTAATAGCCTGGGCAAACATTTTTATTTATTTCACTGCTGATACCAATATTTGTGCTACAAGCCGCTGCCTGCATTTGCTGCTATTTATTTATTTCCTACAGATCAAATTATTGGCCCAGACATAACATAGTTTCTGGTGAAGTGCTCCTTGTGTTCATGAGAAAATGGAAAAAGCTTCCATTTTAAATGCAGAATTTTGCCACCTGACTGAAATAATTCATGTTATAAATATGATATGAAACCATTTGATATTCATACCTATATACATATAGTGAAGGAGCAATCAAAGAAAATAATAGGTAAATCAAGCAAGTGCCTTATTTGCACAGGTACGTGGTCAATATGTCAAAATATTGCATCCAGGTCCGGGCCAGCCACTTACGTTTTTTGAGCCTCTAGTATCTGTACCCCTGTTGTATTGGGTTCACATAGAACAAATAAGGTAATGTGAATGAATGTTTGTAAAACTATGAAGTATCACAAAGAGGTCAGCAATTTCTTTTTCATTAATGTAGGATTTCTCAGTAGCAAATGTTTTCATTTGCTTTCTCTTGTCTATATGGAGAAATAGGAAATAGAACAGGAGAATCTGAAAGCCAAACAATACAGCATTTACAGGATGCTTAGAATATATAGACATGAATTCAAAGAGAATAGTAACTCTTTGGAGCATCTCACAGCAATGTAGACATCATGGTGAAACATTTTTGGGTCTGGAACTTCCAAGGGGTTAATCTTCAGGGTGCAGAGGCAGTCCCAAAGCCCCTAAGAATGTTAGGTAATGACACTGCTCCTCTGGTCCTCACACTTGCTGGATTCTGGAATTAGCGATGATGGTTTGAACCTTAGCTCCATCACGTACTCTTTTTACTTAATCTCCCTGAACTTCCATTTCTCACCTGTCAAACGCATGTAACATCTCCCTCACATTTCTGTTGTGAAGACTGAAGGAGACAATATGTGTGAAAAGGCTTTGTACATTGCCATGGCTTCTGCAGAGAACAAGTTATTATGACAATTCCCTTAGACTATCTAGATACCACTTCAAGATGTCAGTTTCCTTTTAGTGTGGAAAAATGGGTTGATGGAATATTAATAGAATGGATAGCATTTGGTTTAACTATATACTTCTGGCTTCTTTCTTCCATAATTCAGACTTGAGCTTAATATCTAAATTATTGCTTGAAGATAAGGAATGGATTTCTGAAGAGAAAATTTCCTCAACATTAATTCTAAATGTTACAAGAAATAATGAACTGCCGCAGTGTAATACTCAACATGTAGACTCATGGAATCCATGCATCCCTGTAGCCAGACACAGAGATAGGGAACCCTGGCTCCCACACTCTCCCCCAACCCCAAAGCCACAGATAACCAAGGACTTACATTATTCACTAATAGCCACTAACAATGGAGGAAATTTCTTGTTCCCACATATATACTATAATCTCACATATTCTTTATCTTAACTAAGGTGTTCTCAATGTTCTGCTATCCAGTGTCTGTTTAACCTGTAGATCTGTGCTCTGCCTCACAGCCATTTTCCTCAGTATTCTCTGTTATTTCCTTTTTCCAATTTGGAAATATACATAAATGAAACTCATTAGTTTTCCAGAGAAACACTATCCTTGAGTTATACATATTTTATTGCTATGCTCTAGAATGTTGTCAAAAATTGATTTTAAAAATCCCCAGCCATAAGAAGAGCCTCTTGGCATATTTTCTAAAAATCACTGTTGAAAATGTTATTCATTCTATGTTTTCCAGGGATGTCTTGTAGAAAGATCTATGCTAAGTATTTCCCTTATAATATAATATAGAGAAACTTTGTCTGTGGTCTCTGAAATTACTTTTTATTTATTTTTGTCAGACAATAAAAACCTAAGTTGCATTTAGCTTAGCAGAGATGAAGGTTGATTTGTTCGCCTTTGTAAAGCCCGGGACAGTGGCTTACATATAACAGGGACTTTGTACCTGTTTGTTGAATGAATGGATTCAACTATAATTTCTCTTTTTATATTGGCTGCAAGGAAGCTTAAGGCTAAATACAGTAACTGTAAAAGTCTATGTTGCTGATATATTTACTTTCTTTAGCAATTCTGCTTTTATGTTTTCAATTTCTGTTTAAACAATCTCATTGAATGTACTTTAATTGTAAGACCCTGCAAATCCTTTTTGGAAACTGGTACAGGATGCCATAAAAGAAAATACGTTGTATTTTCCAAATGATAAAAAACAAAATAGTTCAACTTCATGCTTTAAAAAATATTTAACAACTTATAAAATTAAGTACGTTTTCACTGGAAAAATATATAGCCACTTTTTTCTGAAGCATGACCAGACTTTTAGACAGAGAAGCACCACAGTCAGAAAATACATATACTGGATAAAGAAAAGCAAAATATTGAACTTCTTTTTTTTTATTACGAGACATGAAAAGGAGATACATATACAAAGACGCTGTAAATTTCAAGAGGTATAAAACATTTGCTATTTTAAAAATTCCAGAAGGAAAATTTAATTTTAGCAATTTGAAACAATGGAAAGCTTGGAAAGCTCTAGCCTTGTGGTTTTGCAAAATTTGTGTTCTCTGAATATTTCCGTGGGTAAAGAGACAGACCTAACTCTAAGCCCAAATCTTAGACTGATAAAGAGAGAATAAAATTAAGTGGCCCGTTTAGCTTATCTGACAGCGATCCTGTCACTGGGCCTTAAAATACAGAAATCCAGAGCCCTCGGTGTAAGACTCCGTAATGCCTTGGGTCTCATTAAAAGTCAGAGGGCAGAACATAGACCCAAGTCAGACACAGCCAGAAAGTACTACTGGCAGGCACTATCTGGCAAATTCTTTGGTTTCTTGGTGCCGACTACATTTACGTGCCTGTAAGGATTGTGGAATTCACATCTCTATGCACGTTAGCCACACCCCAGTCTACTGTGCATGTGAGTTTTGTTGGAGGTGTAGCTCCCTTAGTTTGCATTTTTTAAAAATAATTCAGTCCCTGCTGGTCTTTACTGGAGTTTCTTTCTTTTAAATGACATTAAAATGAGACACAATAATTTTATTTTTATGATTTAGACTTTCTTTAAAGAAGGTCTCTGTTTTTATAATCAGAAATATGTATTTTTTGTATTAATAGCTTTTTTAAAGTAGACCCAAAGGAACAAAGGGAAGTGGGATCGGTAAGGGTTTTTAATCTATAGTATTAAGGACAGATAAGGAAAAAATGAGAGGGTGTTAAGATCATTACTTCCCTCTGGTGGGAGAGTCCGTGAATGTGTGTCTAACAAGGGAAGTGGCTGTGACACTAAATTAGCTGTGAGCACATAGTAAACTCCTAGGAATACGAGTTATACAGGTCACACAAGTCTCTTTTCCATCCTTGGAGAGTTTTTAGCATGTGAAATAGAAATTAAGAGGACAATGACATACTGACTCTCCATTTGGTTCCTTTCAGTTTTTCCAAAGTTTGTGTCCCCAAATTTAGGAAAATGCAAATACTGCTGGAAGCTTGGAAATGTTGAGGAGTGGAACTATTATTTAGGTGATTTCTAAATGTATTATTGGCATCAGACTTTGATTTTCCATTGTTATCTTTTATTGTTTTTAATAATATTGCTGTAGATTAGGATATCTCAAAATGCATTCTTGGGAACACTAGTACTGAAAAACATGCCACAAAAATGTGTCATTTGATACAAATGTGTTATTTATCAAACAATTTTGATAAAAGCTGTGTATTTTAAAGAACACATTAATTATCTTTGATGTGATTATGGTATTGTGATTTTGTTAAAAAAAAGGTTGATCTTTTTGAGATGCAAGCTAAACTATTTATGAATGAAATGATGCAATTTCCAGGATTTACTTCCACGTATTATGGAAGTAGGAAAAGAGAATGGGGTGGGTATGGGGCTGGGTTAGCCATGGGTGGATGTTCCTGAGTTTGAATGATGAGTACATGTGGGTTCATTATAGCACACAGCCTACAGGGTGTACTTTGCATATATTAAAAATTCCCCACAACAAAAATAAAAAAATTAATAAAAGATGCATGTCTCTTAAAGATTTTAAAATGAATATAAGAGGAGTTCTGGGTAAAAGATCTATTTGTGTATCTGGGCTCTTAACTTATCACTGGACTATTCTTTTCAAGGAACATCTATAAATATCCCTCCTGGACACTCTGGGGATAGCTATATAATAATAGAACTAATGCTTTTCCATGTATCATTGTCCATGATAATTCCAGGCTTCTAGCCACAGAAAGTTTTATCTACATGTTCAAAAACATCAAGGTAAAATATGGAAAAATTTTAAAAAGAATCCTTTCGTTATTTTTAAATTTTAAGAGATTTGAGATATCTATAAGTAAAACAGCTGATGATTTTTTTCAATTTCATAGACATTTATTTTGTATATAATCTCAGAAATATTGTTAAAGAAAACAAAATTTCAGAAAGAAAGAGTGAATGGTGGTATATATCTTGAAAGATAAAAAGCAATTCTTTTTGATTGAATATTAGCCATAAGTCTAGTTATAATTCCTTAATATCTAAATGGAAAGCTCTGTTTCAAAAACCTCATATATCATTATCAATTCAACAATTTTATTCTTATATTTTTTACCCCAAATTTCTATAAAATTTAGGACCTGATAAAATTCCAGTTGTATACCCATAAGTTATTTCTCACTCTAGGAACAATATATTAGGTAGAGATACTCCTCACAATGAAATGCTGTAATTGCTGAATAAAATTTATATTTTTATATAAAATTATTTATGATTTTGCATGTCTGAGAAGCTACATTGCAGTTTCTAAATAAATTAAAAAGTTAAATAAATTTATTTTTTAAAACAAATTACACATACTTTTTAAATTCTGCATCTAAAGACAGCCTGTATTACTATTTGTAGTTGTCCTTTCTAGCTTTTTAGAGACTAGCAAACTTTTTTATTGTTGACTTTTATGAAAATGCAAATAAGGACATTTTCATTTATTACAATATACTGCCAAAAATTGCATTAATTTCCACTGATGCCCATTACTTTGATAAATGTTTTGTCATTTGTACCATTTACACTGTCAAAACAAGTTAATTATATCTTACTGACATTTTTGACAATTGCTTTAACTCTGACACACACAAAAAAAGCATGCTTCAACAAAAATTTACTCTTGCCTGTTGAAAGCTTGAACTTAGCAAGAGAAGACCAGCACATGTCAGAAGTCTTACAAGGCTCAGTTTAGGAGGAATGGTAAACAATGATTCCCCAGGATTGTCTTATAGAAGTGCTCAGGTTATGTAGTAGAAAATTTTATGTACCTGCATAATCCGTTCTTGCATAATGCCCATCTTCAGATTTAGTAGTTGTAGTTGTGTTATCTGTGTTAAAAAATTGACAACGATTGACTAACTGTTTGCTAAATATCTAACATCAAACTTACATTATCTCCAACAGTATCTTCATTGCAATTAAGGAATTTTTTCCAACCATAGTTCTAAAAATCCTTTATACAAAGACAGATTTACAATGTCAATTTCTGTTCGAGAGCAAATAATAAAACAATAACACCTTTCTAAAGCTGGGACAAGGAGAAGGTTCATAATTATAACTGAAATAAAGGAATAACAAGTAAAAAAACCAAGAAAATGTTTCTGAACAAGACTCAAAATAGAACATTCTAGTACTTCCTGCTTTCAAAAATGCACTTGAAATATTTTCACCAAAACAATCATAAAAAGAAGTGATGTGTTTGAAATTTCAAGATCGTCTAATAAATTCTTGGATTCTTTGTTAAAACTGCCTTTGACTTTCTTTTTCCCTTTTCAAGAAGAATGTCTATTGTCTTCTGAATATTACCTTCGGTATTTATTGCATTGTGATGATACAGTCCCATTATATAGAAAAAGATTTGGACTGCTGTTGGCAGGCCCTCAAACTCCTATAATCAACACAAATAAGACAGTGGACTCTACTATCCATTGCAGATCAGAACTGCCTTTGGGAGATGAAATAGCAGCCTAATAAGGAGTTATCTTCACTTTTCATTTCTGCACAAAGCCTAAGAACACTCTTTGAAATGAATTTTGGTATGAACATTACCTTGACATCGACCCAAAGACATGACTTCAATTTTCTCCTGTTTCTGACATGATGCTTCTTTGATTTGACATGCATTATCATAAGACTTCCCGTCAGAAGCACAGAGGGGATTGAAGTTGGTTTGAGAACAGTCAATGTTGCACACACACCTAAAGGAAAAGAGAAATAAAAATATGTAACATCAATAGTGTTGTTACCACATTATAAATAAGACACAAATGGAAAAATTGTTAGGTTGGCAAAACGCAAGTTGGCAAAATTGAATTTTATCCTTCCAGAGAAGTTCCTTCACTTTTCTACCTGAGAAGAAAAGAAACACAGAACTAATCAAAAATAATTCAAAAGACTGAGCAATGGATAAAAAATGAAAAGGGAAAACTTAGAAAACGATCATCAGTTAATCTTTGCCCTGGAACTTTTAAAACATGTACATAAACTTCCATGCTGATGCCTGCAGAATTTGAATAGGCTGAGGTAGCCATGAACCTCTGCTTCAGAGTTTTATTAAATGAAATCTTATTTCTTTTCTCAGTAAAGCTTCAGGAAAATGACTCAGAGGACAGTTAAGGGAAAGCAAACAAGGAAATTATTTGGAATGCAATTGGAAATTAAATTTTTTTCAGCATAAATAAGGATGCACACAGAATGTACTGAATAGGAATCTTCAGTGGTCCTTAACATTTTCAGGGGCACTACAAAACCCTTTAACAATCAAATGAAAGCTATAGAACTCTCCCCAGAAATGCCAATACTCATAAACAACCTTTCTGTGTAAAATTTCAGGGGTTTCTTGGGCTCTCTAAGCATATCCGCAGACCCCCTCCCCAGATACACACTGCTCTTTTTCTGCTTTGCTTCTCATTTTAAATAATAAAATAATACATATAAGTTACCCATCACTCATGATTTTAGTATTTTTCTGTAATCTAAATAAAAATTTGGTGAATTAATGAGAATTAGGTCACCTAAGGTAGAAGAATTAAACATTTTTAAGCAAACTTTATGTGATTTTTCCTATGTTCTTATACTGTAATACTTTGTATTTTATTTTAAATACAATACAAAATAATTCAATTTTGTATAATAAAATATTTTATTTAAATATTTAAAATATTTGTATTTTATTATACAATCTACTTTGTTATTCAGAATATTGTGTGTTTTTTAGCGTGTGTGTACTGACTTAGAATATAAAATCATATTTTAAATTGTTGTAATATTAATGTTATTTTTCTAAATAGATTGTATGCTTCTCAAAGTCATGAACCACTCATTTTACTTCTGTATATCTTACTTAGAGCTGGACATATAATAAAATAACAAGAGCAACCAGATTGCCTACTACGCTCTGCTCTTATAAGCATTGCTTTATTTAATCCTCACAAAAGCTATTTTATAGACCAAAGATATTACATAAGGTCAGAGCACTAGTAAATTGTGGAACAAGGACTCACAGATGTGCTAAGCTAAAACCCAACCCCTTTCCTCTAATGCCAAGGGCTGTGTTATTAGAATCCCCTGGAGAACTTTTAAACACACAGATTCATAAGCAGATTCCTGGGCTCCAGTAATTCTGTATTCTTAAGTAGTCATCCTGGCACCAGACTCACTTCTTGGGAATCACTGCTTGATCAGTTTGTCAACTGAGTGAGAGAAGGTTTGTCTACACACCAGTGCATCTCAGAGTGTAGTCCTTAGACCATCTGTATCAGAATTACCTAGATGGCTGTTAAAAATGCTGGCAGAATGTGCTAATGAACTTAATTTTTTTTTTTTTTTGTAAGAGAATTGCTTTACGAACACTTGGCTATTTTTACATGTACCTGTTTAGGAATAAATAGCTAGGACAGATGGCAACCACCTCTAAATGCTTAACTCATTGAGGTGCAGCATTCCTACCTTAGCCATGACGCTGCCATGCGGTGACAGCTACTGGAACATGACATTGATACCTCCGCTGATTCTTGGCATCTGAAAATCTGAGGTCAGGAGCTGCCTATATGTTCAAAGAGCTTTTGGTCCTTTACAGAGTAGACTCGAGAAGTGACTTTGTAGGTCAAGCTTGCCTTAACCATCTGTACTGAATAAAGAAGGCATTTGCATTCTTAAAAAGGTGGTCTCTTTTGCCTTCAAACCAGTTTAAGTTTTACTGTTTGTTGTTGCGTTTGACTCTAGGGACTATCTCCTTGAAGGTCTCCTAAAAATTATTTGTGAGCAGTAGAAGAACAGAAAGAAAGGTATGTTATCTCATCTGTGTATCTAAATAGTAAATTAGGTAAGATATCAAGGGCTTTGAAGATATCTCCAAATTAAATCCAAAGAAATTCAGAAATACACACCATATCTATCTAGACAGAATTATTAAATAATTGTCAGTTCAGAAATCCAGTTGATACCATGACAAAATGGTGCAATGAGAATAGAGATGGAAAGAGAAAATTTGATTGAATTGAATTGGCTAGAATCAACGTTTCGGTGAAAAATTCACTTAAGCTGTAACACCCAATTGAATAATTATTCAAGGTATTCTTATAAGTTCTCCTTTTCCTACTGGCTAATTTCTTTTCTTTTTTCCAGTTCGACTGATCTGATTTTAGTTCCACAGATTTTCTGTATGGACATCTTCTTCCCTTTCTTTTCCTAGCATTGCCTGCCCAGGGCCTCCTTTCAAGATTTGTTTCCCCTTTGGAAATTCCTGGCTCTTGCTGCCTCAAATAAAGCCTTTTGGGGAATGGCTGAGTAAAAAACTATAGACATTTGGCATTTTTATTCTCAGCCCCAAAGGAGGACACATAGATTCCTTGATGTGAAAGTAAGATGTAGTATCTCTGGGATACAAGCTTCATAAATGCATGGATTATACTGGTCTTTGCCTCTATTGTACATCTCCCTCTTTCCTCCCTTGTCCAGAGCCAAGCCGGCCATAGTTTTGATTTGCCTGAGCCTCACCCTTCCCCCTCATAGCTGAAGTTAAGTTTCTGTTTCCCAGGAATGGTGAGTTTCGCTTTACAACCAGTGACCTCATATGCATATCATGCTGCTGATTGGTCAGTCCTTTTTTATTTCTAATTTGCATTGTGATTGGGCGTTCCCCTCTTGCTTGTCTATAAAAGCTGTAACCTCATGCTCAATAAACGAGACTTGATCAGAATACTGTCTTGTCTCCATCTCTCGCATCTCTTGTCCCATTCAACTCCCGCTCCCTCCTCCAGGTTCCGCGAATAACGTACCTGTGGGTCGGGGCACTCCCTACTCTATGTACTTGCATATGTTAAATAAATGCAAGAGTAAATTTTAAAGACAACTTGTGAATCTCAGCAATCATTGGAAACTGAAAATCTATGGAGAATATTTTTCTTTTTCTGAATAAATGAAGATATCATTAAACATTTGCTAAAATGGTTTGAAAACTATGAAGTTTGGGGAAAGAAATGTTGTGACTGGATTACCAAGGACCAACTATTTCTATGTTTCCATAAGACCAATGAGCTCTGATTATATAATCATTACTTACTGTATATTTTTTGTATCTAAATCTGTTAAGCTTAATTAGAAAAACATGCAGATTTCCAGGACAATTATCTGAAACTCTAAGTCCATCTCGACTTCTAACAGTGGCTGAATTATCTTTGCATTCCCCACCCTGCCCGATACCTTGCACACAGGAAACTTTCAATGAATAGTGTTGAACAGATATCTAAACAAAAAGAGTAACAATTTTATATTCTTAAGGAAAGGAAGCTACAATTACTATCTCCATCTTATAGATAAGAAAATTGAGGCTTGTAAAGGGAAGAACCTAATTTCAAACCTAGGCAGTCTGACGCCAGAGCCTGCGCTGTTCTGCATACTGAAAGTACAGGGAAGACAGACCTAAATTCCTACCATTAACTGATTAAAGGAACACTTTAAATGAATAGGGTTTGAAAAACAAGGTTATGTCTACTCTTGGAGTATTTATCATGACTTTATGAATTTAGATCGCATTGACTCTTAGTCTCTGTCTTCCCAAACAAGTGATCCGGCTTTTTTGTATCATTGGGATATTATCAGTGAATGTTAATTTTAAGACATTGTGAACTAATACTGGGCATCATTAATAGAATGTGTAACTAATCTAACAGGCATTAAATTAATATGACCACTTAAAGCATCAGTTGTTCAGAATATTTTACCCTTAAATAAAATGCTATATAAAGTTGGCTCCACACAAAAACACATATTTACATGCATAACACAGACACACATGCACATATACACAAACATACATCCCCATGGACTCTACTGAAATTACAAAATTGGAGGATTTTAATAATAAAATTTTTTCTGAGTCTCTGCTTCAAAACTTTTAAAGAGGAATTTTTGGAAATTCACATTCAGAGGGTAGAGCGAGTTTTGTGTGTTTATGTGAGTGAATGAATTTGTGCATGTGTGTGGGGGGCGGGATCATACCTGCCTCCATGGTGGCATTTGCTGCATTGTTAACGTGCCTATTTACTTGTTCACATCTTCACTTTCCTGCACACTTTCCAAGGGCAAGTTGTCTTATTTACCTTGGAATTCCTAGTATTTAGTACAGTGCATCATAACACGTCTTCAATAAACGCTTGTTGAATGAATTACTGAGAGAACGGCAGATGGGGTTGGAGTGAGTTGAAGAAAACGATCATTGTGCTAGACATTAACACCTATGAGAGATAACTTTGTGCTACTTGGTACGTGGAGGGTCTCCAAAAGAGAATGAGGCTCTTGAAAAAACTAAGGCTCACCACCCTCCATTTATTTGTGCCTCCACAGACAGAGAAAACAGAGTACTATTTCTTAGTATCCCAGTGACATCGAAGTCTAATTGGGACAAAGAGATGTTTTCACCAGCTGGGCTACTACTTACATTTTGTGGTATTTGGGTTCAGTTTTAGGCATCAATATAATCTGAGCATGGTAGCAACTTGTCAGTTAATTGCTACTTCAAACCGCTGAAAAACACAAGGCTCTGATAAAAAGGTGACAGAATTCTCATATAGTGTAATTGCAAAATTGTAGGTCACCATGCTTTAGCAGCATATGTAAATTATTCTACCGTTTCTTTCTACGAAAATGAAAAGCATGCATTTTTAAAAACAGAAACTATCCCTTCTTCACTGCTTTTGGCAAATAATTGCACTATTATTCATTCTCAGAGGAGTAACTAGTTAATTACAGCATGCCACAAGTATTTTAAGTGAGCCAAGGATTTGTAAGGCTGAGGACTGCACTAACGCCTTTAAGGATTTTTGTGTTTTCTTTTCTTCTTTTTTTTCCAACCTATCTCAGTCTTTTGACATTTTTGACACTGCGATTACATAGATCTCTTTTCTTCCAGTCTACAAAGGAAAAGAATCAGCCTTACTTGAAAATAATAATTTCAGGGGTCTCTATGTGGGAATACTACCCTCTGAAAACCTT
The DNA here is from genome assembly GCA_963574885.1 of Lepilemur ruficaudatus. Classification (NCBI taxonomy): domain Eukaryota; kingdom Metazoa; phylum Chordata; class Mammalia; order Primates; family Lepilemuridae; genus Lepilemur; species Lepilemur ruficaudatus. Next base: position 110,735 of record CAUYRT010010523.1, read on the forward strand.
CCAAGAAAATTAACATTGACTGAAAACCTTAGCTTTCTGAATCGTAAGAAGAGAAACATGAAATAATTTTAAAAGACCACATGATGGGGTAAAGAACCTAAATTATAAGAAGTAAAAGGTAGCATCTAACACAACTCACATACTATAATTATCTCATGAACATTTTGGGGGGCTTGACATTAATTTAATTCCCTGCCTCACTTGAAATGGCTCATCCTAGGATAATCTGCAATGAGTTAAATAAGCCTCTCCGTGTATTTAAGAATGCCTTGTCATCTGACAGTGTGAGGATGCGAAACCTCCCAGCTAGCAAATTACTTATTCATGTGTCTGGTTTGTGGCTGCCCTCTAATTTCACTAGATTTTGTTTCATCTATTAAACATGGCTGTCACTTACTCCTCTCCCAAGGTCCTTGACTTGGTTTCCATTCCATATTTTGACCATACAATATTTCTAGTAAATTTCCAAGCACCCAATTGCACTGCAGCAAGCCTGACTTTCTGGGTTGTCTTGGACCTTCACGGTGGCTTGTTTCCCTTAGCCTGTCCATCTCTGGTGCTATTCTGCAGACCCTCCCTGGCCTGGTCAGTAAATGAGGTCAGAGCCGCTGTCTGTGCTCTCTGTCAGATCCGTAATGGATGAACTGCATTATATTAATAACAGCAAAAACAGTGTGTACCTTTCATTTAAGATGCTTGTGATATTTTAAGCCCATTTACTTATTAACTCTGACGTCACTCCTTTTGATGGAACTTGATTATAAGTATTTTATCTGTAAAGAAACTACAGTGCAGGAATGACTGTGAGTTGTAAGGGGGAAAAAGAGGTAAGAGATGTGAAAATGCATTGAAAAATTAAATACTCTATACAGAGGGTGGGGAAGCATTGAGTGGTAAAGCTAATAAGTCTTCCATGTCATTACTCAGATTACCTTTTTTAAAAATAAAAATTAGAGTGGGCGGGCGATCCTTTGAGTTTTGAAACTTAGGGGGAAGGAGCGATGACTTCCGAAAATATCACCCAGGACGGCAATGAGGTTTTCCAAGGATGGCGAGGCTTATTGTGTACATGGAAAAAGCTTAGTTGCCACTAATATTGACCTCTTTATAAGGAGGCAGAGCAGAGAAGTTGGTCTATTAGATGGGGAGGGTCTTGGGAATACTAGGGTTCATTGATTAGAAAAGGCCTAGGACAATAAACACCCAATCAAAGGAAAACCGAGCTGAGAAATCCTGCCCCTGAGCAGTGCCAAAACTTTCAAAAACAGAATCACACATTTCACAGAGGGAATTATTGCTGGGAAAGAAACCGATGTCCACAGACTGAAATGTCTAATGTAATAAAGGTAGATGGAGAAACTGACTAGAGCTTGGAATGTGGGATCAGATAGACTGTGTTTCATCTAGGCTTATTTGCTGGTAGTACGGCACTGGACTGCTTACTTAACTTTCCCAAGCCATAGAATCCTCACCCGTGAAAATGGAGATAATAACTCAGGATTGCAGGGACTAAATGGAATAATACACATAAACTGCTTAACAAAATCTATGAGAAATTGTAAATGCCCAATAAATGTTGGTCCTTATTAACTTTTGGCTTTTGAATTCTAGATTTCTAATCCTGGATGCAGATCAAAATCTTCTGTGAAATATTTCAAAACCCCAGATGCTTGGTGTCCCAACCAAGAGGTTCTCATTTAGGAGGTCTGGTGTGAGGCCTAGGTAAGTGCAGTTGTCAAAAATGCTACAGGTGATTCTGATGTGCTGGTTGCTGTGGTTCAGTGAGTCACAGTTAATATTAGATACACTCTAAGACCATCTAAAAGAGCTTCCAAATGTAGCGTGTGTGAGATTTACCATGAGAAATTCTGATTTCTTAACAGGCCTAGGGTGGGACTCAGAAATCAGCATCTTAAAGCAAGTTCCTTATCTCTTTCTATGGCAGATGCCCGCATCACCTATTGAGAAATCCCAGCTACTCTGGCTCCCGCCACATCTTTTTTCTGTTTCCCATTCATTCCATTATAAGGAATTTAATGTTCTTGTTAATATTCTGTTCAGGGCCATTCATTAAAAGGCTTTTCTTCGTATGGCACATACTCCAGGTAATATGTATGTGGCATCAGGTGACAGGGCAGACGATTCAATGCACTGATTCAAAAACATCAGTGGCAGAGCTGTCAGCAGAAGTGATTCACCAGGTAAAACCAAGAGTGAGTGGTGAGAAAGGAGATGAAACTATTGGGGGGAGGAGGCGCTTCTCTCTGCCTGGCACCTGCCTACAACTTTCTCCATGATTTCCTATTTTAATGCTCACAAGATTGGGAAGAAGGAAGTGAACAGTCTGGAAAGGTGGGTAGGATTTAGATGGAGAAGAGTGGACCTGGGGAAATGTACGGAAGCAGACAGCATGCTGTGTGCTGATTGGAATGAACTCTTCTCATCTAAAGTGGCTGAACACAACACCCTAGACAGATTGCCTCGATTCCAATGCAAGGAGTGGCCTTTATCTTCTATGCAGTGGGGAGTCTCGAAAGCTTTTTGAGCACAGGGCGATGAGAAGGTCAACATGATAAAAGCAGTGCTTTAGAAAGGCTACGCTAGCAGTAGAGAGAGCAGGCAGAGTGACTAGTTACCAAGCTACTGCAGCCAGGTGTAGGAACAAGGAAGGAAAGCCCAAGAGTGAAGCATCAACTATATAGAAGCAAAGGAAGACTCAACAGGGCTTGGTGGCTCTCTACTTAAGTACTAAGGCAAAAAATGTCACCACCATGCCCTTCCTGCTCTACCGTTTCCTGCTTTTCTTCCTGGCCTGTGTTGTGTTCCAAATTGGAAACGTATTGGAGGAGCAGCCAAGCTCAGGGAGGCAGCTGTGTGCAACTCAGGAAAGCTTTCTTTCCTCGTAGGGAGAGTTTTCCATCTTCACCACTGGGACAGGGCAAACAGGGTTCTTTGTAATAGTGATAGCATGCAAACTCCTTAACAACAGTTGAAGGAGAATAATTCCTTGTATTAACATATACCCTGCCTGATTCCAGGACTGACTTAAGAAGACTGAAACAAAACCACAGTGGCAGCAGATACTTATCAATGCCCACTGATTTAGTGAGCAAACAAGGCTCTTTCCAAGGCTGTGAATGCTCCCACAACCCTTTTCAGTATATATCATATCGCTGGAGCAGGATTTAACTCTTGATCCATTGCCATGGATCACAGTTGTCTTTTCCTCAGGATTAATATTTTTTTTTTCTTTTTTGGAGCAACTGCATTTACATCTTTAAAAAATCAAAGTAAAAAATACTTCTTTCTCATGCACATTTTTAAAAGTGTCTTGAAGCAAAATCTCTCGTTAAGCATCATGTGTATGCTCTTGCTCATTAAGCTGGAAAATATATTCAATAACCAAGGGTAACTTTGTAATTACTGAGAAGCATGGTCGCTCTGACTGGATGGGTCTTAATACACACCCGAGTCAGAAAGCATGAAAACCCCAGAACAAAAAGTTGGAAGGAAAAGAACAATGCAATAAAATTACTAAAAAAAATCACATTTGAATAATGCGATAGACTAAATTCCCACTCGCTCCATCCTGTCATGATCATGTTGAGTGTTTAAGCACGTTGATGAGTGCCAGAAGTCCCACGCTCACTCTGGCGAGTGGGGTGGCTTCATGTTCGTATTTTAAAACAAACTGGCCCTCTGGTCTGCTTTCACTTGACAAAAAGCTTTCAGGAGTAAATGTGCATGAACATCATTACAGTCTAGATTTCCCACAAAACTGCAATTTTACATCATGCCCTTGGATTTTATCCATGAGAGATAAGAAATAATAGATGAATTATAGCTCTGCATTTTGATAAAATTACTAGTTTGAAAATACTGTCCATTACATTGTTCAGGTGATTTTCATTTGTTTGGCTAATTTTGATTTATTTTCTTATAAGAATACTCATGATAATGGTTTTCAGAGGGATAAAAAGGTATTCTTACCTAATGATGCGGTAGATCTTTTATTAGATAATGTCATCTATAAGACATACTGTATTTTCCTTTATTTCTTGGCTCTGAGGGAGCTCAGAGATAAGTAGTGTGTGTGTGTGTGTGTGTGCATGCACAAATATAAAATGAAAGATGGGTGCTACATGAGAATAACTAAACATCTAGCCAACAAATTTCAATAGTTTTTTTTACCTTGTGATATAAAGGTAAGAAAATGTGATATTTATATACTTGTAACAAATCCTCATGGAATTAATTCTCAGTGTTTTTGTAACATGTTATTTCCCAATTGATGTTTGCAGAAGTTTATATTGTTCTAATTGAGTATAAAAATAAAGTATTGATTAAATTATACTGGCATTAACTAGCTCTATTCATAATTAGAACTTATATCAAGTGATCTCCCTTTATGATTACATCAATATTTTACTTATTAATTTTGGGGTCAATTTAATTTAAATTTGCCTTTAAAATAATATTTACTACATATCATACATTTCATTACTTGAATAATAAAAATATTCATAGGGGTGCTAAACCCCAAATCTGAAAAGAGAAGATGGGAAATAGGATTAATGTAAGAGGGTACCTTAATTTTATTTGTAATGTTATGTTTCTTGAGAAAAGAGCAAAAGCAAATATGCTAAATGTTTGTACCTGTTAAAAGTAGGTGGCGAATACGTAAGTGTTATATTACTTTTGATAGTTTCAAAATGCTGTACTTTATAATTAAAAATAAAAATATTAGATTTTACATTTTGCTTAAAAATGATTAAATTACCAGTCTTGGTAAATATTTTTGATATTGATTTTGATCTGGAAAGTTTATTTCTAAATTGTACTCCTAAAAGTAGGAGTGAAGCTAACTTATTTTTAGCACTATTTAGTACATGAGTAAACAAAATTTGAAAAAGAAATACGTGTGTGGATAAATTCCAGGGTAATAAGATAATGTTTTTCTGTATATAATATTTAAGATTGAGTTTAAGTCTATATAAAAATGACTTTCAAGCAGAGTTTATTATATGAAGAGAATCATCTTACTCTCTCTGTCTCTCTTTCTCTCTCTCTCTCTCTCTCTCTCTCTTCCCTCATCTTATGTATTCTCCCACCGACATGTTAAACTGGAAAACACGCCGGCATTTGAGTTTGTAAGCAGAAGTCAGCCATTCCTCATTGACTTCCTGCAGTATTGCTGGTGAGTTTTGTTTGCTCTGAAACAGGGCTGTATGGCCAGAAATAGTCGTGAGCTATTCTGAAACTCCTGGAATGAAGGACTTTAAGTAGAAATGTTTGAACATTTTACCTTGAAATAAAAATGCTTCTGAGTATCTCAAAAATATTAAACTTTAAAAGGTAAGAGGGAAAAGGATTTGTGAGTTCCTCCCTGGTGTGAACCCCAGGTAAGGTCCTCTTGTTGAAGGTGTTTAGAGGTCTGCAACTATTACCGCCATCCTTTCTTCTTTCCTTTTCTTTTTATTCCTGGCCACATGGTTTTCATTTATTGCAGGTCTCATTTAATTCACTTCAATCCCATAAGCCCATAAGTGCAGCTGAGCACCTGCCAGGTACCAGGTACTGGGTTAAACATCAGAGACACAAAGGTGATACTTGTGATCATGGCTGGCAACAGAGATCACAACAGAATGAGGAAAACAAATATCCATAAAATAGTCAACAGAGTTGGGCTTTGCTGGTAAAAAAAATGTGTTTTGCAATCACTGAGGAGTACTAATTACCTCCACCTAGAAGATACAGAAACCTTGAGCTAGAACTTCAAGGAGGAGCAGAATTTCAACAGGTGGTTTCCCTGGTGACTTGTAACAAGAGGATACCGAAATCCTTCTCTCCATTGAAGATTTCCGCCTTAACAATGCTGTTTGTCATTCTCACCCCTCTGTTGCTCTCTCTCCTGTCTGTTCACTGATAGAGTACCTGGAAAATCAAAATGCTTTTCTTCTTCCCTAAAACTCTTGCTTCATGTTTCATCTTAGAAATGACAGCATTATGTGTCCTGTTTGAAGCTCAGAGCCCTAGAGGCTTCTGAAAGTCAGGCCAGGTCATTAACTAACCCTGTGGGTTTGAGGGTCTGGTTTGGGCACTCTTGCTTTCTAGCTGCTGGTTCTCTGGCAGTAGGATACTGAGGGACAAGCTGGCCGAACAAGATGATGATTTGGATGGTCAGCTCCAAAATTCTATACTTTGTATCCTTATACTCATAATACCAATTATTTATGTTTATTCAGCACATTCTTGTCTTCCAACCATCCTCACAGTCTTTGTTGGTTCTTCTCTCTTTGCGGGAGCCTCTGCTAAATGAGTTTAGCATTTTCCTCTGCCCTCCCTACTCCTAGAGCACAGTGTTTTGTACATAGCAGACATTCCACATAAGATGGCTGAGTGACTAAATGGATGAATGAGGATTCCTGTTTGATTTGGATCTTTCAACACTTCCTTAATGTCATTTCAATTAATGAATTACTCAGTGATTCCTAGCAGTCCAGGGCTCCAGCCCTACTCTTTGTCATCTGGGAATGTTTCTTTGCTGGGGCTGCCGTTTCTCTATAAGGTTGTTTGCTCCTTCATCCTCAGCAGCCTTAGTCATCTTATCTCCAGCCTGTTCTGTGCACACAGCTCCATAGTTTGGTGGGAATCTTATAATTAGAGATTCAGTCCATTATCTGTACCTAAAAAATGCTTATTGAATGGATGACAAGGACCTGAGTTAAAAAGCATAATTCTGCAAGTTACTTGATTCATCTGTAAAATACAGAAAATAACTCCTAGCTCATGAGGGTACAAAGCAAGAAAAAGTGAAAACAACTTCATGCACTATTTGGTGCATAGTGAGTTCTGTTGCTTCTTTGGCTCATGGAGAGTTCATTCTTCATCTTGTATTAAATTGATCTAGCTCATTCTGGGCCGGCCATCAAACTACATTACCTTTCCACCTACACCTAATTGATCAACTGAAAATAAGCTTTGACCCAATTTGGATGAAAGAACCATTTGCCATATATATTTATCTAAATCTATAAATTGAATTTTTTTTTTTTTGCTATATTTGGAAGTATAAGTAGACTAATGTCTCTTTTTTTGTTGTTGGTTAAAATAGAAACTGTTACTAGGTAGCATTTCCAGTGTATTCTGTTTTAAAGATGAGATATTTGGCACTGTCTTCTAGATTTTAATACTTTTTTTCTATGTAACTTTCAAAATAAAGAAACCAACTTACTTATCTGATTTTTCAGAAATATTACAAAGTCTTATAAAATTCTAGAATATTAATGTACTGAGTAATGCTAAAAATAAGTTAATGTCACTCCTACTTTTTTTCTAGCTTTTGTTATCTCTGTCCTCTTCCTCCTTACCTTTCTTTCTTTATTGCTTTCTCTCTCTCCAAATATTCACATATATATAGATTAAGTGTTTAGTGGACATAGTTCCTGACACTCATGAATCTTACCATTTAGCAAAGGAGCTTACTACTTAGAACATGGAAAGTTTCAAAATTTCTGATAGTAATGCAGAAAAATGCTTTTAATATATCATCTATAAAACCAATATAAATGTATGTATACACAGAGACAGTATAAATGAAATTAATTAGAAGAATCTACTTATGCTTCCAAATATACAGTAGAAATTAACTCAATTTATAGATTTTAGATAAATATACATGGCAACATGCATAAAGCAACAGTGAATTCTTTTGCTCTCATTTATTTTCTCATGCTAGAGTTATTTGCTAATGGTGCTATTCTTTTTATTCTAATTAAAATGTCTACATTTCTATTCTTAAACATGGCTGTGCAAAATGGTCCTCCTGCTCTTGGCTTTATCTCAGAAGACTTTTTAAGCTGCATAATCAAACGTGGGCTTTTCTTTCAGTAATAACAAGAGGACACTACAGGAACGCAGTATGTTTTTTAAAAGGGTGTTTTGAATTACTTCTAAGAGGAAAAATCATTTTAATGAAACTAAAAGCTATTGACTAAAATAAACACTAGAGTTATCATCAGTTATTACTTGAAATTTGGCAATATTTTATTATTTTAACTGTTTTTGGTGATTGTATATATTCTATATAGTTTGTAAGAGAGATTGGTTCATCCTTACCTTTGCTAGTTTTCCATTTCATAGATCATCAGTCTCTATCTTAAGCAAGCTAAATTCTAACCTCTTTGAATTCATATGGTATTTTTTATTTTTACATATTATCTTTTATCTTTCTCAAAATAAGTATCTTTAAGTGCCATGCTATATATGGGCATAGCAGAAAACATAAATAAATTCTATTTAAATAAGTTAGCCTACAGTTGATTACAATTTAAAATCATTTGGCAGTAACTTTAGTTTGTGCCTTTGAGCAGTATCTTTTCTGTACCTTTCTCACTGATAGAAGGTCTACTGAGATTCAACAGTTGTCAGGCAGGCAGACTTGGGGCATGCTTAGATCATCATTAGATACATATCAAGGCACCAGTATGCCAACAAACCATACAGGATAATTTCATTACCCATCAAAATGTTGTGTTAGCTAGGGGCCCCTTTGACATAAATTGGAGTTTAAGCTTATGTTTTTCTTGATAAAATACTAGCTCTAAGTAAATGAACAGGTATGTTCTCTAATTTGGAAATTTTTTCTAATATGAAAAAATACATTTTAAATGTAAAGTTCTAATCAAAAGTAACAGTATAATTAAAAATATATAAAATATCTAGAAAGAAATTGATGCCTTTAGCTTTGTATTCATACTCATATAGCTCATGGAATAACTTTTATCATAAGAAATTCAAAATATTAAACTAAGAAAAATTATCAGTATACAAA